>APFE031164550.1:59651-75874 GCA_000404065.3 Pinus taeda
TTCTAAACGGATGAAATTGAAGAGGAGGATGTTGTGGATTACCTGGAGGTGACGGCGTTCGATTCCGACGGTCTGATTTTCCGCAATCTCCACGGGAAGTTTCTTGCCAAAAGCCCTTTTTTTCAACCTCAACAGTAAAATGGTAAAAATGACATGGTAAAAGGTCTTTTTATAGGTTTTTTGGATAAATAAATATTAAATTTGTTTATTTTTCACCATCGAAGGTCATTTTTAATGTATTTTTGCCCATTTCAAACAGGTATGAGTAATGTGTCGCTTTTTGTGCAGGACAAAGGGATTTTCAGGGGAACTTGTCATTTTTCACAAATCAAACATCAGAGTCATCTTTTAAGCCCTTTTCTGACTCCTAAAAACTGAAAAGATTGCCGAGCGTTTCTTTTACACTCGTTAAAACGGAATTAAAAGACAGTCCTCTTACAGCCCTTTTCTGACGAAAAAACAAGAAAAGATTGCCGGATTTTTGTCATTTCAAATTCGATATTGGAAATAAAACGACGTGTCCTTGATTGCTTTTTACTTTTCAGGTCAAAGACACTAACTATGAAAATATCCTTGGTCGCAAGATCAAGCGGTTCTCCTAGGTATTATTCTATACTTTTTCGGGCTTAGGAGACACAACTTTACGAAAAAGTTCAATCTGGAGTCTTCTAAGTTTTTCAGACTCTCTAAATATGAAAAGCGCCAAGTTTCTCCTATACTGGACTCGTTAAAATTTCACACTAAAGGACCTGTTCTATTACAAACAGGAACGGACCGCTCCTCCTTAGGGTTCGCATCAAAAACTAAGTTGGACTCATCCGAAGGATGAGCTTACAAACAAGCATATGTTATCCTCCTCAAGCTTGTAAAAAATAAAGAGGTACTTGCCAGAAATGGTGGGGGAAAAATGAGAAGAATGAGCCTATTTTATATCTTTTTGTCTCAAGAAAACCTTACTACCGCTCTTGAACACGACACTTATTCATTCACCTGGGTTGGGAAATCCTTTACCTCACAGTTGACCAAAATCACTTGACATTTTTAGCCGGGTTATGGGAGTCGACTTTGATTCATTTATCACCAAACCATCTGTTGTGTCGTTATGTGTTCAAGAGATCTGAAACAAAACATTCAACCGTAAAATACCTATCATTCATCATACCATCATTGAGTCAGTCCTTACAGCAACATTTCTTCAACTTAAACTATGATTTCGCGTTGTAGGCTTGCCTGCGACGAGTCGCTTTCTATCAACATCAGCACATTATCTAGAAAGATGACTTAGGAATCGTCAGTACTTGGAGTCTGCATGCATCAATGGTAGGTTTCTCGCCTTCGACGTCAGTTTTCATCATTGACTTGCGATCGAAGGATTCCATGAAATGTTCGACATCGATTCATTCATTCACATCTCATGGATTGTGCTGGGTACTTTGAGAACCATTGACATTACTGGTGGTCTCTCCCACGCTTTTTAACGGTTTACATCATTGACTGGTAATCAAGTGGTTTCTACCATGTTCGACATCGACTCATTTATTCGCATGGCTAGAATCGTACCAATTCGGGAACAGAAATGAAGAACCTGGATCTAGTTTCCACCATCCAGGCTGCGAGGAGTTTTGTATTCATTATGTTGTCAATCATAAACAGATGGCTGCGCCCATACTGTGTCTACACGAGTCTATGATTATGATGTATTATGAAATCATTCTTGTACCAGAATAGTTAGTCCAATAGTTAAAGTTTTGATCTGAGTATGGGAATGCCTACCTCAGTATGATATGATCTTATACATGTATTTTGTGTTGAAAATTGCAGGTTCTGACCGGGCTCTCCGCAAGATGATCCTGGAAATGATAAAGTACTTCACCCTTCCTATATGATTTAACACCCTTATCTATTACAGGCTTCGTACTTTAGGGGGCAATCTGTTACACTGAAATTTGTCACCATGACTATCTGCAGTTTATATGGCCCCATCAATAGCCATATTGTCCTCTTTGTCAAGCCCCCATACCTCTTCTCTTGTCAAAACTTCAAAAAGAGAGAAAGTCACTTAAAAACATGTTTATCTCTGGGTGCGCAGGTTCTCTCTACCTTGTGGGCGTGTACGCACTCCAAATACACTGTACCTGCGTACTTGTACGCTCTGTAAGCTAAAGATTGGGTGCGTACCCCTGTAAAGGTCAAAAGGCGCGAGTTTCATCTTTAAAAAGTTACTTGTGGTCACTTCTAGAGCCTTCTAGAAGAGTTCTTGACGTGTATTGAGCGCCTCCAGATGGTTCATGCACCCCTATGATAGAGGAGCTTATCCCATCAAGAGAGGAGCTACCCCATCCAAAAGAGGGAGTATCCCATTGATGTTGGAACTGAATAACCTCCTCTAGAATACTATAAATACAGGCATTGGGCCAGAGGAGGGGAGGTTGAAAGCTGAACATTCTAAAGGGTAAATGCTGCTGGAATTAGGACTTCCATTGTTGACTTGTGAGGAGAGATCACTATCCTTCCTTGTTGCCATATTGGGAGTGGGTGAGCTTGTCAAAGTAGAGGAAATCTCTTGCTGAACCCTGGGAGGAGCTTGCACAACACCAAGGCTCAGGTTGTAATGGTTCCTTTTTTATTATTTAATACAAATAAGTCCATTCTTCTCAATGATTTGTTGTTAATGAATTATTTCATGTACTCCTTGGTCTATGTGATGAATATGCTTTGTTTTATGATGAATATTTAGATGTTATGTAATCGTTTGCTTTGTTAGTGTATGCAGGTCTTAAAGTGAAGGAGGAGCTCATCTGGATCAGCAAGGCTGGACTGCTACAACAAGCGTTGGACCTAAGGTAAGATCGGAAAACATTTGAATTCTCATAGAAAAATGTGTGTTTAGAGAAGGATTTCTCTTGTTTGGTTTGTTTGTCACTAGAGAGTCTTAGACTCCTAGGGAGGTTAGGTTTGTCCGCAAAAATAACTCTTTCCGCATGACAAGAGTTTCATCCTTATACTTGTCTTCGAATCCTTCTGCTGACAAAAATAGCCCCTGTAATCATATAACTCATGTTGAATTAGTCATAGAAGCCTTCTCTGACACTTGTGCCAAAACTAAACTCCTTGAAGTTGCCTGAAGAAAGTCAAACTAGATGCGCTATGAAATAACTGTCATTTTTGTAGCACAAGGATTAATTCTTGCATATACCTTCATTCCTTGATTTTTTTTTTACTTAGGCTTTAAACCTCTTCAAATGATCTTATTAAATTTTTGCAGCAGCATCCTTCTCTAAAAATAGCCCCTTCATTCCTTTGAATATTAACCAAAAAGAACAAAACTGCACCTACAACAGTTTCGTAGCGCGCTACGAAACTACTGTGCATGTTGAGTTATCAATTTCTCCCAGCTCATAATGAATTTGAAGAAACTGAAAAAGGTTTTTGTAGATAGGTATGTTGGGAAGAAGAATTACTTTCATTTTTCCAAAATATGCTTTCAGTTGCTCAAGAAACCCCTTGGAAGTTGACTACTTAAAACAACTTTTCTGTTGGAAAAGGCTACTTCAGTGATTTCATAGCGCAAAACAGGATTTTTACACTATCTGCACTATGAAAACATGGATCCATAGCTAATTTCAAAATTTCTTCAAATTACTTAAGATATGACTTCTAAACACAAGGTGATACTTCTAAGACATGGAATAAGGTTGTCAAACTTTGCTTGGAAATGAGATATGACCTTAAAGACTTCTAACCCTATGACCTAACCCTTTAAGCATGAAATGACCTAGAGACCCTTTAACACCATGACTAGAAGAGGGGTTTGGAAATGAGAATGACACTATTGAGACTCTAATCCTATCACTTATCCCTTTAAGCATGCGATGACTCAAAACTTATTATAAGACCATGACTGGAAATAAGGCAAACTTTCCAAAGTTTTGAGAAAAAATTTAGGGTGATAATAGTGGCTCCACTAGGTATAGTGTGCCCCAGTGGTACACTAAGAACCGGTAGCTCCAGTGCTACAATCCATTCCTTTTAAAATAAAAACTCTGAAATTCTACTCGATCTGCTTCAAACTATACCTAGTAAAAATTGCTCAGTCAACCTTGAGCTTATTTGCATTTTGCTACCTACCCTATCAGCTGCAATCTCCATTTGTATCACAAGGAACATAAAACTTCCAATGAATCTAGCCATTGTTTTGATCTGACACTTGAATCTCTTGGCTGTGCTTGAAGCAAAAACAAACATGATATTGAAATAACCAAGGCAGCATGGGATATATCTGATCGTCATAATGGAAATATAGTTGGAAATCTGGACTATAGAACATTTCCATGTAGCCAGCTATAGGATCAAAAAACACATGGTCAGTTTGATAATTCTTGTGATATTCTATAGCTTTGGACAACTCACCAATACTTTGATCATCTACATAAGGCTTCAGCTGTGTGCTCTCAAACTGCTCGTCAAATTGATTTTCAAAAATAATGTATTCTTCCTCAATCTCAAAAGAGAAAGGAAGTAACACCCTCTTTTTGTATTCTGCAATAAAAAGATTTTGAAAAGTATGATCATGATCATGAAGACTATATGATTGGATTTAACCTTGTAAACCTTCAATGCCTTTCTCAATATTCTTGGCAAATTCATCCAAAAATTTCATCTTATCTTCTGTCTTGCACTCAAATGATTTTATATAAGAAGACAAGGACAAAGAAAAAATTTCATCTATTTCTTCATTAATATGATCATCATTCATTGTTTGAAACATTCAATTGAAGGAGAGTTTTCCACCATCTCTATTCTGTCTATCCATTCCTCCAAAAACATAAGCCAAAAGTCTGTAAATGACTTAATAGATTTGGCAGGAAAGCTTTCAATCCATTGTTTACATTTCCCTTGAAATGAATCAAAGAACAACATAATGCAAACATCCTCATGTTTGACTCTAAGAAGCTCGGTAAAATCATAGAAATCTGATATATGGTTCAAAGTTAAACTCAAATCTTCTCCATTGAATTTTGGACCATTCCTTAAAACATATGTATCCTTGGGAAAATGATTTGGGAAACCATGAATTTCTAAAAAATTTATACATGCATACCTAGAAACAAGAATGGCAACATTTGAATTTTTCATAAGTTCAGTAGAATCACCATAAATCTATGAAATTTGAATACTTCAACAATGGAGATGCCAAGGTAGTTTTGCAGCCTCAAAAAGATTCTTGAGCTCCTGCTACCTTCAAAAGTTCAGCTTCTTGATTTCGGGAATGAGTAATCTTCAAACTCCTAGTAGACGCACCAAAATGTTATTACCAAAATAGGACCCTGATAGGCTGTTGATTAGACTATCTCAGTGTAACTATTTCAAACCAATCTTTTAGCTAAGGTTTAGCCTCCTCAGCCTAAGAGGGCTCTCTCAAAGTGTTAATGATATTGATTAAAGATATGGATAGATGGCTAACTCTATGGTTTGTGATTTTATATGTTTATAGGTTGAAAGATGGAGACTTGCTACCATTGGGCTATGGAGTCAGTGACAGAGATAAGGATAACAAATAGCTCTTCTTACAAAACTGAGGCTTGTATATACTTAAATGAAAGAGTGACACATTCAGGAAAGTTTCAATAACTTGAGGTTCATAGGAGTCAGAGCATGTGGGCATGAATTCTGAGTAATGAGACATCAAGGTAATCAAAGGAAATAATTTAAAGTGATTGATCACAATTTAATACCTAAAGGAGGTCAGAGCATGAGAAACCATGAATTCTCCGTAATAAGTATTAAAACATTGAAGAAAAACATCCAAAGATAGGACCCAAGAACTCAATTCACCATAGTTTAACACTTAAAGGAAGTTAGAGCATGTTCCTCTATGAATTCTAAGTAATAAGAATTAAGACTATGGAAGTAAAACATATCAAAGATAAAATATAAAGCTCACTAAAGTACACTAAGAATCTCAGCTTTAGAAAAGTCCGACTGCTTCAGTCTATATCAGTCCCTGCACAACATTTACAAAAGTAGTCTTGTTCTATAAAATTTTCCAACCTTTTCTAATTTCATCTCTTGCTTCATATATAGCTTTTACAATAAGGATTCCATGATCCTTCATCAAGCGAATTCGAATTTCTATGATTGACACCTATACTAACCATAAAATAGACTACTAAAGACAAGTGACAACTAACTGACTGTCTTAGAGTCCTAATACAATTAGGAGTACAACTCCTTATTATGATAACAACAACCTAATCTAGGAATTAAATTCAGTGCTTGACAACTGCTCATCCTTAACTTCAACCTTGGTGGTGCCCATAACCCTCCACTAAGAATCTCAGCTTCAGAAAAGTCCGACTGCTTCAGTCTATATCAGTCCCTGCACAACATTTACAAAAGTAGTCTTATTCTATAAAATTTTCCAACCCTTTCTAATTTCATCTCTTGCTTCATATATAGCTTTTACAATAAGGATTCCATGATCCTTCATCAAGCGAATTCGAATTTCTATGATTGACACCTATTCTAACCATAAAATAGAATACTAAAGAGAAGTGACAACTAACTGACTGTCTTAGAGTCCTAATACAATTAGGAGTACAACTCCTTATTATGATAACAACAACCTAATCTAGGAATTAAATTCAGTGCTTGACAACTGCTCGTCCTTAACTTCAACCTTGGTGGTGCCCATAACCCTCCATCTAGCCTTTAATAACTTCTTCTTCATCTATCCTGAAATCTAGGAGACTTTCCCTGTTGCACAAAAAAATGTCACCTTGGCAATTTGCAATCTGTATGAGTCCATTTTCACTCATACTTTCCTCCTTTGCAAGTCTTAAGCCTCAGTTCCTCATATCAAGCCTTGAAAATAAGAGAAAGGTCTTAAAAGTCTCTAAAACTCTGGTTGTGCACTTTCTCTTAGCATTACCTATGGTCCCGCACCTAATGGTCATGTTCCCTATGCACCCGACTGCTCTGTCTCTGTGTTATGGGTGCGGACCCTTGTAAAAGTTAAAAAGGCGGAAGTATATTCTTTAAAACTCACTTTGAGTCATTTCTAGAAGCTTATGGAAGGAATCTTGAGGTGGCAAGTTCGCTCCCTTAAGGTTCATGCATCCCATACCTGAAGGAGCTAACCCCTTGATGTGAGGAGCTTATCGCTTTTAAGGAGGACTCTATCCCTTCATAGGTGGACCTGTAACCTCCTTCCTTTGCACTATAAAATGAAGGATTGGGCTAGTTACTAGAGAGGTTAAAAGCTGAATATTTTTGAGGTGAAATGTTACTGGAACTTAGTCTTCCTAATTGAGCTTTTGTGAGAAGAGATTACATGCCTCTTTGATCTCATTTGGAAGGGTGTGAGGCTTGTCAAAGTAAAGGAGATTCCTGTTTCAGACCCTGGGAAGAGCTTGTACAACATCAAGGCTGAAAAGGTTGTAAGGTTTTTCTATTTCAAGTTAATACAAATAAGTTTGTTTTTCTCAATAAACTGTGTTTTATGGTTTATTTTATGGATTCCTTGATCACCATAATGAACATGATTTATGATATTAGCTATGCAGGTGTAATTTGATGTGGGATTTTTTGTGATTGCAGGTTCTCAAAAGGAAACTCTTTCGGACGGTTGAAGGATGGCCGCTACAAACTAGCATTGGACTTAAGGTAGGGCCTAAACACCTCTATAGTTTTTGTTATAAATCGTATATGTTTAGAGAAAGATAGATTTGCTTGTCCTGCTTGTTGCTCGGTATCTTTTGATACTAGGGAGACTGGCCTTGTCTGCAACATCGATTTATCCAGCCAACAAATTGGCGACTCCACTGGGGACCTGAATTTGGTTTTTTGGTATTCCTTTTTCTTTGACTTGAGAAACTTGTTCTAGTTTCTGGTTTTTGCTTGATGTGTGTAGGATTGGATAGTTTTTAGGATCTGGGTTATTTTTTGTTTTTTTGAAGTTTTCAAGAGGACCGCACTTTCTTGTTACAGATAGTGCAGGCATCTCCTCATTTTCCTTTAATACACAGAGAAGTACCGCATCTGGTTCTACTAGAAGCCTGCGGACCTTGTGAAATTTTTGAAAAAACCTAAAAAAAATTCTTCCAATTAAGTTTAGATTTGATTTACGAATTTTAGTGTCTACCTAGATCTGCATGTATTCTGTCAAAAATATGTTGTGAATGAGTTCCATTGGTATTTTTTGTTTTAGATGATTTTCTAGAAGTTTTGCATGCCTGGAGTGGTTTTCACTTGGTCTCTGTAGTGACTCAAAGATCAGAAGCCTAAGAAACCTTAGATTACCATGGTGTCTTTTTGTCTTGTTGATGAGTCTGACTGGTTTGTGAAATCTGTCCTTGCTGAGAAATAGATTTCATTTTCTCTTAGCAAATCTTTGAATGAACTTGGTTGTAATTTTCGAATTTCATTTTTATAAAAGAAACATATCTTGATGATTTTTTTGATTGATTTGTTATTCTGAATGAATTAATCCTTAGTTTACTGAATAATTAAGTAGAATGTCCTAAAAAAGAATTGAAGCTTTTATTTCAATTAGGCTTTAAGCAGTTTTTAGATCTCAAGATTAGTTTTGTAGTTTTGAGCGTTTTCTAGGAATTGTGGATCTCTTTTGAAAGAAATTGTTTTTTGTAGTTTTGAGTGTTGAAAAGGAAAGGGATTTATTGTGAGCATAATTAGTAGTCTCGTTTTGAGTCCTTATTGGAAAAGACAAAAAGGTTTTCTTTTCATTTACATGTTGAAAGAAAGATTTGTCTCTCAAAGAATTGCATTCTCAAACTCTTTCTTTTAGCTAGAAATTCATTGAAAGAAAAACGAATTGTTTATCATTTTAGGTGAATTTTTTAGTGTTTTTGGAGTCGAGTCTTCACACCATCAAAGTTTCATTTCCATACCTATTGACTTAAGGAACAACCTATAAAAGTAACACTTAATTAAAATTGATCTAGCAATCTTTTTATTTTCTAGGGCTCTTATCACCAATATATCTTAGGCTAGTATCTTGGAGTAGGGAGTAATTAACTTTCCAAGATAGTTAAAACAAACAAGTAGCTATATCTTGTAGTAGGAAATAAATCCAATTGTAATTGATATAATCTAGGAAGCTTCTCTTAAAGGAGTCAATCACGAGATCATATTCGAACCTTTGAGACAATCAAGTCGGTTTCATTGGAAAAGATAGAAGATTTGCACGTATTATAAACGGTAAACCTCGGATTAACCATTGTTGAGGAGCCTAGGGTCACTTGTTGGTAAACCTGAGATTAATCATGTCGAGGAGCCTTCAAGGGGATTGAGCTAAGTTACTTTTCCCTTGCGTGTAGGTCGGATTGTAGACTATTCCCCCAGTTGTATTTGTTGCTATTAGTAACCTTAGTGTCCATAAACCTAAAATTATTTCCTAAGGTGACGGTGAAGGACGGGTCTCACTGTACCCGGAGCAGACGTCGACTAGACTCACTTGGACTGTCTGGGGGGTTCTCTTCACTCGAGATGGTTTTGTGAAGAAACTTGTGCTAGTGTGTTTCATCAAGTAGGTTGTCGAGGTAACTGTTCCAACCGCCCTTTCTGTATTAAATTCTATGACGTTGGATTTCATCACCAACTAGTGTTTTTAGTACGGGAAGTTACTGTTTGTGTGTGGTTTGAACTCTTATATTTTTTAGGATTGTGATTCAATTGTTTGTTTTTTTAGAGACTTAGGTGGATTTATTGAAATTTTTCTTTGTTTGTGTGTGGGTAATTAAATATTTAATCATGGCTGAATTACTGAGACAATCTCGTAGACTTTGGGGGCAACCTCCCGAGTATACGCCAAGCTCGCTTGAAGGGCTACGAGCTCTTGTATCACCTAGTGACAGTAGAGTTGGGTCACCAAAAGCTGAAGAGTATTCCTTAATTGTTCATCCTGATTATCAAGTACAGACAACGGAGTATATTTCTGAGCCAATTTCACTTTCCAAAGTTACTGGTAGTTTTTCTCCTACTAGTGAATTAGCTGAAGAACTTGAAATTTCTGAGCCTGAAACTAAACCTGCTCCTACTCCATCTTTAGGATTTTCTTCTCCAACTTCTAGTGGTCCTGGTTCACCTAGGGTAACTAATATCATTACCCAAAATCTTCCTTCTGGACTCATTTCTATTGAAGAACTTCTTATTTTGGACGAAGATATAACTCTCCCTGGAAATCAACCAACTTTAGAAATTAGGGAGCGTGAATCAATTTTCTATAGTCCTTTTAGGAGTGACGCTTGGTACATATCATTGACAAAAATTTTAGAAAACCCATGCCTTATTTTTTCACCACCTTGAATTCCTTTTCATCCTACGCCTAGAGGTTATTATCCTCCTTTGAATATGACGAGACGGTCATCTATGTTTTCCCAAAACACCGGAAACATTTTTATATGGCGGTCCTTCTGTTCCTTTGGGGTACCAGTCACTCAGTGGTACTTTTTCAGGAGCATCTCTTCAACCAATTGAACATGAGATATCAACTGGTAATAACGGAACTCAACCGTTGAGCGTAGAAGAAATTCTTATGATGTCTGGTACTATTCCAAATCCACAACCTCAAGGTAGTCAGTTACCGCCTGGAGGGCAGCCTCAAGGTAGTCAGTTACCCCCTGGAGGCAACCTCAAAGTACTCAATTACCGCTTGGGGGGGAACCTCAAGGTAGTTAGTTACCGCATGGGGGGCAACCTCAAGGATAGTACATACCTTCGGGACGATACATACCTCAAGGTCAACCCCAGACTCAGTACATACCTCAAGGTCAACCCCAATTTCAAGATATACCTCAAGGTCAACCCCAATTTCAGTACGTGCCTCAAGGTTATCAACCTCAAGGTTTGTACCCAACTCAAGGTTTCCAACCACCTTCTGGTCAACCATTTGTACAAGGAGCTGGAAATGTACCATTTAATATGAGCCCTATGCTCAACCCGGTTATGTTCCTCCATATGCTCAACCTTTTATGGGTCCATATCTCGAAATGAACATGGTGTGCGATTCATCTCAAACTCAAAAGACTTTGAAACCTAATGTGTAGTTCTCAAGTCAACCTAGACAACGTTTGGTTTCTAGTCCAACCTAGCAACTTGTCCATCCTACTGTTCAAACTTCTGCACTTGGTGTAGTTCATCAATCTGGGCCTAGTTCACCTCAAACTCCCCTCAAACTGCTGCTGCAACTACTGCAACTTCTGTTCAATCTACCCCACCTACTTCTAGAGTATTAGTAGCTCTGGTTTCTATTGTTCATGCATCAGTGCAAATTCCTCAAGCCTCTTTACCACAGTCAGGACCTACAGTTCAGACTTCGGTCCAGATGCCTGTAAGACAACCTAGTCCAAGTACGGTTGTCACAAGTCAACCACAATTTACTTATCAATCGTACCAGGGATAGTATCAATTCGGTCCTACTGTACAAAACCCAGCTTATCAATATCAACCGTACCCTGGCTATACTTATCAACAGCCTCTACAACCCCAGTTTGGTCCAATTAATCCTAGTTTCCCAGGAAGTTATAATATTCCAAATGCAAATCCAATTCCAAGTTATCCTAGATATCCTCCTCCTGGGACTGGTCTTGTTACCCAAGGTTTTCGAGACCCTAATCATCAGTTACCTTTTATTGCAACTTTGGATTTAACTAATTTGTCGCGCCTTACGAACTATCCAATTAACTTTCTTCCGTATTGGCTGCCAATGCCTAATAAGTTTCCCAGTGATATCCCAAAGTTCGAGGGTAAGTCAGGAGAGGATCAGTCAAATAATGTTATGAGTTATCACCTCTGGTGTGCATCTAATTCCATTATTGATGATTCAATTCACTTACGTCTTTTTCAATGCACTCTGATTGGTCTTGCTGCCAAATGGTACATTGAGTTACCACAAGGCTCTTTTTATAATTTTAGTCAGTTAGCCACTTCTTTCTTAACTCATTTTCAGTTTCCTGTCAGATACAAAAATGGCACGGAATTGTTAACTTAATTAAAACAATCCACGTCCACATATATTTCTGATCATATTCATGAATGGTGACGTAGACGGCGTTTGGTGAAAGTTTTTATTCCGGATCAAATTTTAGTGTAATGGTTTGTTAAATAATTATTACCTAAAATCACTGAAGATGTAGCTAAGGCGGTAGTTCTTATTGAAGAGAAAGTAATTGCTCAGGCTCAGTACCTTGACCTCGTCTATATGCAATCAGGTACTTTACATGAAAAAATCCCCGACCTTCCAAAACACAATCAAATAACTGCAGCTCCTTCAAGGTCTCATGCCACTGATGGTATGATTAGTTCTGTTAGTACCAAAAGTAAGAAGAATTCTTCAAAGAATTCTTCTCCTATTATAACCTTACCAGATTCCCCGAGAGGACACTCTTCCGTTGAAATACCTACTGATATCCACGTCGTAGAATCATCTATGGCCAAATCAAAATCCGGTAGTAAAAAGAAGGGGAAGAAGAAAAATAAACAAAACTCAAAAGAGAAAATAGATAAAAATGAATCTACTAACGAGAAATGTAAACTTTTCTATCCTTGTCCCATTTGTGACGAGGAGCATTTTACAAGAGACTACCCACATCGAGCAGAGGTTGTGAAAATTGTCAAAGGTTCTCAAACGCCTGCTGTCTTGAAGGATCCTTTTCCTAGTCAATATAGTAATATGATTGGTTCTTCCTCAAATGCCTCAGAAGAACCCATAATGAGGATGTCTCATGTTAGGATTGCAACGTGATCGCAAGATTATGGTAGCAAAAATCCTGTAGGTGGTAAAGAAGTAGAATCTTCTAATTAAAACCCATCAACTAAAACTCCTCCTGGTTCTAATCCGCTACAGATCGAGAAACCTAACCCTGACTTAGTAATCAAACCACCTTCTAAAGGTATACTTCGGAAATTAGCTTTCATTCCACATGCAAGAGCTGCTCAAAATTACAACATTGTTGAATATTTAGCTATTTCTCCTTTGGCAATGTCAGCTTTGGAGGTGCTGCAATCATGCCCAGCACAACGTAAATTACTATTGTCTTCTATAGGAGCTGTTGATATTCAGGATTCGAACCTAATAATCTTCGATTTAGAGAATAATACACCTCTCCTACCTCATCAAATGGCTTTCCAGATTCCAGTGTTAGTCAAAAACAGACCTTGCTTTCGGACTGTGATTGATGAGGGAGCTTCTACGTGTATTATGTTGATCCAGTGTTGGAGATCGCTTGGTTCTCCGACACTCAATCAATATTCGACGATTCTAAAGGATTTTGATGGCCGAGGGTTCCATCCTTTTGGAATTTTGTAGGATTTACCTATAGGGGTCGAAGGAAAAACTGTAAATCTAGTTGTGGAAGTGGTTGATACCCCTCTAGATTACAACCTTCTCTTGGGTCGCAGTTGGTCTTACGCTATGACTGCTATTGTTTAATTGGTATTTCGGCTTATCAAGCTTCCTCATAATGGAAAGATCATTACAATAGACCAGTTGACTTACTTTTCATCCGACCCAACTTCTTCAGATAATATTCAGCATGTCGGTAAAATAGTTATCCATTACAAGGATGTTGGGGTAAGTTTGATTAAAGATTCTGGCTTACTAGGAACTTTTTCCTTCCCTCCTCCTAACGTATCGCCTTTTATTGCAACTATTCATATGATTTCTTCGAACACTATTGTTTTTGATGATCCTTGGATTGTACCTTCCGATTCTGAGGTGGATTCATTTGGTAGCACGATGCTTTTGAGTCCCTTTGAAATTGCATATCAGGTTGTACAATCATTTTCTGACTCTTTTTCAACTAAAACTGATCCAGGGAATGTGGTCCACGGGGAATCACTTTCGATATCAACCTCAGTTTCAACAACATTTTCTGATCCCGTTCATACTGATGAGCAGATTCGCGAACTTTTGTCTGTTGATGATTTACCATGGGAAGATCTTCATCATCGATCTTCGTTTTTAGCTGAGCTTGATCATTTTGAAAATGATTTTTCATCAATTTTTACTACTGACTATGTCAAAGAACCACAGAATCCAATGCAGCATCCTGATTTTGAGTCAAATTTGGGAAATATCTCTCGAACAGTTCCTATTTTCATTTCAGTTAAACCCGAAATTATTGAAAACATTCATATAGGTGCTTCCTGTATGGACGACGAAATCCAAACTTATAAAGCCCTATTTCAAGAATTTCGTGACGTGTTTTCCTGGTCATATGAAGAAATTCCAGGAATCGATCCATCAATTGTTGTCCATGAAATTAAAACTTACCCGGATGCTAAACTTGTCAGGCAACATTTGTGTCAGATACATCCAAGAAAAGCTGCTTCTATTAAAGCTGAAGTTGAGAAATTACTTCGAGCAGGTTTCATATATCCAATTCCCTTAACAAATTGAGTATCCAATATTGTTACTGTTAACAAAAAGTAAGGAATGATAAGAATATTTATCGATTATAGGGATATTAATCATGCTTGTCCTAAAGACAATTATCCAACCCCCTATATCGATCAAATTATTGATGATTGTTCCGGCAGTGAAGTGTTCTCCTTTATGGATGGTTTTTCCGGTTACAATGAAATCAACATACTTCGTGTTGATCAACCTAAAATGACTTTCATTTGTCCATGGGGGACATTTGCTTATTACAAATTACCTTTTGGATTGAAGAACACTGGAGCAACTTTTCAAAGGGTTGTCTCTTCGCATTTCATCACATCAAGCACATTGTGCAGCCTTATCTCGATGATTTACCTACCAATTCATTACGTAGAGCCGATCATCTCACTCATTTATGAGCTATCTTTATGAGATGTAGACATTATTGAATTCGGCTAAATCCACACAAGTATTCTGTGTAGAAATGGGTCGTTTATTGGGGTTTGTCATTTCAAAAGCTGGCATTCATGTCGATCCCTCGAAGGTTGAAGCTATCGTGAAATTACCTCCTCCTTCGACTCTTCGCCAACTCCAAAGTTTGCAAGGGAAAGCAAAATTTTTACGTTGTTTCATTCCTAACTACACTAAGATAACAAAAGGTTTTACCAGGTTGTTGAAATAGAATACTCCATTGTTTTGGGATGAGATAGCTGACAAATCTTTTGATGCACTTAAACGCGCATTAACCCATGCACCGTTATTGCATCCTCCCAACTACAACTAGGATTACTTTTTGTACCTCGCCGCTTCTCATTCCACCAGATGGTTTTAGTTCAGGAAGATGAGTTCAACATTGAACATGTGATTTAATATCTTAGTCAAACCCTAAATCCAACTGAGCTTAAATACTTGCATTTGGAGAAATTGGCCTTGGCAGTTGTTCAAGCTGTCCAAAGATTTCGTCACTACATCTTATCACGCAAAACCATGGTAATCTTGACTGTAACCCTATGATGTATTTCTTGAACAAACAATTGCTAGTGGGTAAGTATTCCAAATGGATAGTTATCCTGTAGGAATTTGACTTGGAATTTGAAAAATCCAAGGCAAAGAAATCTTTGGTTTTTGCGGAACTCATGTGTGATTTCCCGCGTATTGATATTGAAACTGTGGCGGAAGAGCCCATTGTAGACAAATCCTTGTTTATTATTAGTATTCTTGATCCATGGTATGGAGATATTATTTTTTATCTCCAAACCCAATCTTTTCATCCTGAAATCTCATGATCTCAGTGATGGAAAATATGTTTTGAATCCCAACAATACAATATTATTGGTGATACACTCTATCGTCGTGGGGCAGATTCTATTTTCCGACGTTGTCTAACTCATGAAGAAGCTGAAAAGGTTCTAAATGAATATCACTCTGGAGCATGTGATGGTCATATGTCTGGGTACGCCACAGCCCAAAAGATATTGTGTGTTGGTTATTTCTGGCCATCCTTATTCAAAGATTGTATCTATGCAGTCTGGAAATGCCACAATTGTCAAATTTTTTATCGTAAGATGCGTGCTCCACCTGCTCCTCTCCACCGTATAATTGTCGTCGGTCCTTTCGCAAAGTGGGGTATTGACTTTATGACATTTAACCCTCACTTGGTTGGAGGGCATGCGTATATCATCCTAGCGGTAGATTATTTTACTAAGTGGACCGAGGCGATGCCTACATTTTCAGCAGACGGAAAAACTACTGTAATTTTCATTTTCAATCATATAATTGCTAGATTCGGTGTTCCTCAAGCTATTATTACTGATCATGGAAG
>APFE031164550.1:75980-125716 GCA_000404065.3 Pinus taeda
GTCACTTTCGAAACATCATGATGACTGAACAGACAGATCAACTTGGCCTACATCACGATAGTTCTACTCCATATTACCCACAGGCGAATGGTCTGGTTGAGGCTATCAATAAAGTTTTAGTCACTATGATCCAACGAATCATTAGTATTCATAGGTCGAATTGGCATAACATGTTATTTTCAGCACTTTGGGTATTTCGAAACTCAGTAAAAAATTCGACTGGTTTCACTCCTTTTCAACTGGTTTACGATTTGGAAGCAGTGTTACCCATTGAATGCGAAATTTCGTCAATGCAAATAGCCATAGAATTACTCCCAACCACTTCTGAAGAGGAGAAACATTTTTTGTACTTAGCTCAGTTGGATGAGAATCGACGCGATGCTGCATTAGCAATCGAGACTAATGAGAAACGAATAAAAGCTCAGTACGACCGAAATGTTACACCTCGTAATTTTCCAGAAGGAGACGTAGTTTTCCTATACGATCAAGCAAACGATAAGCTAGGGGCTGGAAAATTTGTATCTATGTAGCATGGTCCTTATATTGTTAAGCGAAAGCTGGCAAAAAGCAGCTTATGAATTGGTAGATTTTCACGGTGTCTCTTTGGGTAAACCCAGAAATGGGCTTTATCTGAATAGATATTATGTTTAAATTTTGGTGTGGAGATTTTTGTTAGAGTAGTAGCTGGTGTGTTTTAGATTATATAAGTGTGCCTAGTTTAAAGAGTGCTTTTATCATTATTCCTGCTTATCTTGACTTTAATCTCGATATTGCAGACGTCGATGTCTCTTCAAACATACATTGGTTTTGCTGATGGTGCTTGTTGTAGTACACGGAACATTTCTTCCACAGCTTGGGTTATTTATTCACCCTCTGATGAGTTAGTATCTATGCATGGGGTAAGCCTCAGTTAAACAATGAATAACATTGCAAAGTATAGTGTAGTGATTGAGTTATTATCTAAATCTATCTCATTTGGGATTGGGAGTTTGACTGTTAGGTTAGATTCTGAACTCGTTGTATTACAACTTAATAGGGTTTATGCCATTAGAAATCCAGTGTTATTAAGATTATTTTTGAGAGTTTGTCTCTTGGAACGTTAATTTGATTACATTGAATATCGGCATATTCCAAGATATTTAAATACATTAGTAGATGCAGTTGCTTCTTGTATGATAAATAGACATTTGCAATAATCAAAACAGCAAATTTATAACATTCCATAACATGTTACACAATATAGCCAGTAATAGTGATATATCATAGTTTAGAAATGTGTTAAATATACATCATCCTCGATCATAGGTTGAAAACCACCTTATGATCAGCAAAAATGATAATACAAAAAGACATAAAATGTCATGTGAGTCTACAAAAGCGATCATCCTATCCCTGGTGATGATCACAATAAGAAACCACTGCTCAAGCCACCCTACAAAGGAATCTCCTAAAAGGTCCTGGGACCCCAATCACATATCACTGTAACCTGAGTGCAATATCATCTATGCCAGTCTCTAGAATATATACCGTCAAACGCTCTAGATGATTCTCTAAGTCGGTCAGGATCTCTGTAGATTGGTCCTGTGGGGTCGGTACTGCTGCAGCTGGGTGCCTCCTCTCATAGGGCTAGAGAGTGGTTGGTCGTCGTGGACCCACATCTGGATTTAAAACTTTTTATTGTCAGTTTTGGATGATTTAAAAAAAAACAAAAAGAACATAGTTAAAACTTAGAAAAGTGTTGAAACTGATTTTACCTGAATCATCCCACTTCTCCCCTAGTGGAAGAGTCATATCTGGGTCACCACGATAATCCATCTCAACATATGGAAAATCCTAAATCACGAAAAGTTGGTTTCTCAACCAACGAAAATACTCAGGTGGAAATCGAACAACCTCTGAACCCTCCTCATAAAATGACGGGCCATTACTACAACCCAATGCATTATCGTAGGCTCTTAAGGAAGTCTAGCCTCAACGGAAAGCTGCTGTGGGACCAGCATAGGGACCCTCTCTAGACCAAAGCTCACAACCAGGAAACCATATCGAAAGGTTTTTACTTGTCCATTCTTTGCTCTAGTTATTTGGCCTTTTACATTCGCCAACACAGCTTCGCACCAGTTGAATATGGTACCTCGATAACAGTCTACTACCATTCGCCTCTGAGATCTGGTAGTTAGATGCAATGCTGCACTCCCGCATAGTCTGGTGACAGTGAACGCAATAACCTTAAGTTCAGGATAGATGATAATTTTAATATCGATCCGTTTGTCCTCTGTTTGACCATTGCAAAAATCCAATCGGAGACTAGCGACAGACTGGTCACCTAGCCTAGTCCCGAAAATAGATAATCATTCACCTCTCTTGGGCAAACTAGTCAAGAAATATATGGCCTCTAGCTCAATTTCAAGCTAGTGGCCACCAATCATGAAACACTGGTCCTGTATGTTCCACTTGTCTACCAGCCATGCAAGAAGTCTACTTGGGCCCTCATGCCTGGTATGGCCCAGAATTTAAACAGTCCACAGGCTTTCAATGCCCGTATTGTGGGTGGATGAATTAATGCGGCAAGATCCACATCCTCATGCTCTCATTCCTGCCAAATCAACATTTTGTATGTCCTACATTGCAAATAGACGTATTAGAACAATTTAGTTCAAAATATTTTGGGCAGAAATGGAGAAATTTGGAATTTAGAACCTATTTCGCAGCATCCGCGACTGCTGGTTAGAGACAATGCATAGGTCTGCACTCCTCATAAGCAATAGGTGCGGACCCACGACTTTTTTCTTTGTATAAAAATGTCAGGGTCTGCAGGGGCTGCATGTTGCACCTGCATACCCCCGCGAGCGTTTTTCTAAATCAAATTCTCTCTAAAAAATCAATTTTAAAGCCCTAAAATGAAATGTAAATGGTTGAAATGTAAGATAAGGATGATGTGAGTTACTTGGAGCTGACGGTTTTCCATTCCAATGGATGGATTTTCCACAATATTCATAGGAAGTTTCTTACCCAAAAGCTCTCACTTCTCATTCTAAAATCAAACGGTAAAAATGAATTTACAAAATCCCTTTTTATAAGTTTTTTTGAATAAATTAATTTTTAATTTATTTATTTTTCGCTTTAAAAAGGTAACTTTTTGATGCATTTTTATTTATCTTAAACAAGTATGAGTAATGTTTTGAGTTTTTGTGCAGAATATTGGATTTTTCATGGAAAATGGATCATTTTCAACAGAGAGCATATTTTTTTCACTTTTTCGGACTCTCCCAAAATTTACGAAAAAGCGAAACATAGGAGTCCTCTTTAAGGTCTTTTCTGACTCGTAAAATATGAAAAGATTGCCGAGTTTTTCCTTTTTAAACTCGTTAGAATGGAATTAAAAGGACGGTCCACTTACAACTCTTTCCTCGCCATATAAACATGAAAAGATCGCCAGACTTTTGTTGTTTCAAGTTCGATATTAGTTATAAAATGACGTGTCTTTGATCACTCTTTTACTTTTTCAGATTGGAGCCACAAATTATGAAAAGTACTCCTTAATCGTAATGGTCAAGCGGTTCTCTCAAGTATTATTTTATACTTTTTCAGGCTTGAGGGACACAAATTTACAAAAAAGGAAACCCATGGAGTTTCCTTAAGTTTTTCTTCTAACTCCCTAAAATTGAAAAACACCGAGTTTTTCCTATAATGGACTCGTTAAAATTTAATAGTAAAGGACCTGTTCAATTTTAAACAGGAACAAACCACTCCTTCTTAGGGTTCGAATTTTAAACTAAGTTGGACTCATCTAAAGGATGAGCTTATAAACAAGCAAATGTTATCTTCCTCAATCTTGTCAAAAATAGAGAGGTACTTGCCAAAAATGGTGGGGGAAAAGAGAGAAAATGAACTCGTTTGTTACACTTTTTGTTTTAGAAAAGCAATTAACCACTCTTGAACATGAAACTTTTATTCACCTGGGTTGGGAAATCCTTTGCCTAATAGTTAATCAAACCATATTGAAAGTCTTCAGCTGGTTTCTGGGTATTAGCTTTGGGTCAATTGCTACCAAACCATCTGCAGTGTCGTTATGTGTTCAAGAGATCAGTTCAAATAAACCATTCATCTACAAAATATCTGTCATCCAACTTGACCATCCCTGAGTTAGTCCTTGCCAAATATATTTCTTCAAAACTTGATCTATGATTTCGTGTTATGGGCTTACCTACGACGGATCACTTTCTGTCAACTTCATCTCATTATCTATAAATATGATATAGGAATCATTAGTACCTTGGAATCTACATGCCCTAATGGCAAGTTTCTCGTCTTTGATGATAGGTTGCATCATTGACCTTTGATCAAAGGATTCTATGACATGTTCGACATTAGCTCATCTATTCGCATTTTATGGATTGTACTGAGTACTTTGAGAGCCATTGACATTACTGGTGGTTTCTCTCACACTTTTTAATAGTTCACATCATTGACTAGTAATCAAGTGGTTTCTACCATGTTCGACTTCAACACATTCATTCACATGGATAGAATTGTACTAGTTCAGGAAGCAGAAATCAAGACCCTGGATCTAGTTTCTATCATCCAGGTTGTGAGGAATTTTTTTATTCATTATACAATGGACTATTCATAAACAAATGGCTGCACCCATACTATGTCTACATATGTCTATACTCGTGGTGTATTACAGAATCATTCCTGTATCAGAACAGTTTAGTTAGTTTTTTAGTAAGTTTGATCTAAGTATGGGATTTCCTACCTCAGTGATGATATGTTCACATATAGATATTTTTCATTAAATTTTTTTACAGGTTCCGACTGGGGTGTGCACAGGATGATCGTTGAAACAATAAAGTACTTCACTCTTCATCTATTACAGACTTTGCACTTTAGGGGGCAATTTGTTGCACAAAAAATTGTCACCTTGGCATTCTGCAATCTGTATGAGTCCATTGTCACTCATACTTTCCTCCTTTGCAAGTCTTAAGCATCAGTTCCTCATATCAAGCCTTTAGAATAAGAGAAAGCCCTTAAAAGTGTCTAAAACTATGGTTCCACACTTTCTCTTAGGATTACCTGTGGTCCCGCACCTAAGGGTCATGTTCCCTGCGCATCTGACTACTTTGTCTTTGTGTTATGGGTGCGGACCCTTGTAAAAGTTAAAAAGGCAGAAGTATATTCTTTAAAACTCACTTTGAGTCATTTCTAGAAGCTTCTGGAAGGAATCTTGAGGTGGCAAGTTCGCTCCCTTAAAGTTCATGCATCCCATACCTTAAGGAGCTAACCCCTTGATGTGAGAATCTTATCCCTTTGAAGGAGGACTCTATCCCTTCATAGGTGGACCTGTAACCTCCTTCCTTTGCACTATAAAATGAAGCATTGGGCTGGTTACTGGAGAGGTTAAAAGCTGAATATTTTTGAGGTGAAATGCTGCTGGAACTTAGTCTTCCTAATTCAGCTTTTGTGAGGAGAGATTACATACCTCTTTGATCTCATTTGGAAGGGTGTGAGGCTTGTTAAATTAAAGGATATTCCTATTTTGGACCCTGGGAAGAGCTTGTACAACATCAAGGCTGAAAAGGTTGTAAGGTTTTTCTATTTCAAGTTAATACAAATAAGTTTGTTTTTCTCAATAAGCTATGTTTTATGGTTTATTTTATGGATTCCTTGATGACCATAATGAACATGATTTATGATATTAGCTATGCAGGTGTTATTTGATGTGGGGTTTTTTGTGATTGCAGGTTCTCAAAAGGAAACTCTTTCGGACGGTTGAAGGATGGCTGCTACAAACTAGCATTGGACTTAAGGTAGGGCCTAAAAACCTCTATAGTTTTTGTTATAGATCGTATACGTTTAGAGAAAGATATATTTTCTTCTCTTGATTATTGCTAAATATCTTTTGATACTAGGGAGATCGGCCTTGTCCACAAGATCGATTTATCCGACCAACAGTCCCTTGCTCTGTTCTGGCTGAAAAATAGGTGTTGGGACAAAGCTCTTGTCTCCTCATAAAAAAATTATTTTCAAAACTTGAAGGAGGAATTTGTAGACCAATCAGTTGTGAACAAAAACCTCTCTTTTTTTTTTCCATACCTTTCCTACTACCCAGAAACTGTCTTTCAATATCAGGTGTAAACTAGAAAATTCTGATTTGTGAAAAACTGCTCCTATAGCAGTTTTGTAGCGCAAGTTGAGTCATCAAATTTTCCTATATCATAGTTAATTTGAAAAAACTGAAAGAGGTTTTGGTAGCTCAGTATGTTAGGAATAAAAAACTCTTTCACTTTTCAGAGATGAGTTTTCAATTTCTCAGGAATCCCCTTGGAAATTGACTGCTAAAAACAAGGAAACAGAGTTCCTCCTTTTTAGATTTTCATCCTTATGTTTGTCTTTGAATCCTTCTGCTGACCAAACTAGCCCCTTTAATCATATAACACATGTTGAATTAGTCATAGAATCCTTCTCTGACACTTTTTCCAAAACTAAACTCCTTGAAGTTGCCTAAAGAAAGTCAAACTAGTTGTGCTACGAAATAACTGTTATTTTTGTAGCGCAAGGCTTAATTCTTGCATATGTCCTTCATTCCTTGAGATTTTCTTTACTTAGGATTTAAACCTCTTCAAATGATCACCTTAAATTTCTGTAGTAGCATCCTTCTCTAAAAATAGCCCCTTCATTCCTTTGAAGATTAACCAAAAGGAACAAAACTGCACCTACAGCAGTTTCGTAGCGCGCTACGAAACTACTGTGCATGTCGAGTCATAAACTTCTCCCAGCTCATAATGAATTTGAAGAAACTGAAAAATGTTTTTGTAGATGGGTATGATAGGAAGAAAAAACTCTTTGAGTTTTCCAAAATATGTTTTTGGTTGCTCAAGAAACCCCTTGGAATTTGATTACTTAAAACAGTTTTTCTGCTGAAAAAGGCTACTTCAATGATTTCGTAGCGCAAAACAGGCTTTTTACACTATCTGTGCTACAAAAACGCGAATTTGTAGCTAATTTCAAAATTTCTTCTAAATGACTTGAGATATGACTTCTAAACACAAGGTGAGACATCTAAGACATGGAATAAGGTTGTCAAACTTTGCTTGGAAATGAAATATGACCTTAAAGACTTCTAACCCTATGACCTAACCCTTTAAGCATGAACTGACCTAGAGACCCTTTAACACCATGACTAGAAGAGGGGTTTGGAAATGAGAATGACACTATTGAGACTCTAATCCTATCACTTATCCCTTTAGGCATGCAATGAATCAAAACTTATTATAAGACCATGACTTGAAATAAGGCATACTTTCCAAAGTTTTGAAAAACAAATTAGGGTGATAACAAAAAGAATGTTGGTTGGTAGGACATCTGCTAACCCCTAGTGATCCTGGGCATCAAACTACTCCAGAAAGCCATCTGCGGATTGCGTGGTGCAAGCGGATCAACCTGAGTCAGCTGATACTAGAATAGTGGCAATCGTTCCAAGAAAAAGGTCACGAGTACTGATCCGAAGCCAAATTGCTTCAGATTTCCTACCTTGGCCTTAGACAATTGGTGCTTGATGTTCATATTCATGTCCTCTGCCCAGTTGAAGATCGTAGGAGTTATGTAGTCAATAACGTAAAGGAACTTCGACTTCTTAGTCTTATGTTCTGCCTGGGACCCCACCACTCTATTGATGGTCAACAAAATCACCCTCAGTGTCAAATCGCGTACACTGGAAATCTCGACCTTCCCATTTTTGGATTCAGGGCCTCAGGACAATGCTCGGCAAGCAGGGAAGATATGCTTGTGCCAACCGGACATGACCCATTCAAGTTCACTGGCTCACTTCTGTGGGACAACCTAGTGATGAAGCAGATGTCTGAAGTTGTCAACTCCAACTCTTGGTCCCCAATGACAAAAATCTCACGATTGATGTCCCAAAGGATTATCAAATATCGAAGCAACTCGGGTTGGGCCTGCATCCCTATTGTAATTTGAGGAGCCTGCAAGCCCTCAAAGCCTTCAATCAATTTGGATCATTCATTTCTTGGGTGTCCACATCTTCGTGTTCTCTTTCCTTCCAATCCACCATTTTTGGCAATTTCTCTCCTGCAAAAGCCATTTATTTAAGTTAGTGATCAATTTTGGCACATAAAATCCAAATTTCAATGGTCAGTTCTTAAGGAAAATTGATTTTTCCCCTTTCACAGCACTGGCATGCCTATTTTAGAAACAGTTGCACCGGTCTGTGTGGCTAGGTGTGCAAATCACCCTCATCCGGTGCGGTCCCGTGCTCGGGAATTGCGCCGACCGAGGGAGAAAAAAATTCTCAAAAACCTCCCTAAAAATTCAAAAAAATGGCTAAATCCAGGAATGAATACCATGAAAATGGAGCTCAAGGCTTCGCCTGTTACCTGGAACTAACGGTTCGTCGATTGACCTCCTGGATCTCCTGCAATCTACTCAAGAAAAAGGAGGGCAAAAGTGGTTAAAAAGTCTTCACTACAAAGGTAAAATGGTAAATGGTAAAAATATTTTTACTTTTCCCCTTTTTATTCATTTTTTCATGAAAATATCAGGTTTTGTAAATATTTTTTACCTATTTTGCCTCAAGGACTCGATAGTACACTTTGCCTTACCTGTGTAGCGACAGGTGATGGATGTTCGATGATGGCGACGAGTCATATTTAAGCTCTTTTCTCGACTCGTTGAACTCATATGAAAATATCGCTGAGTATTTTCCCCTTTTTGACTCGTTAAAGAAAATAAAAATGGGGGGTTCGCTTTTAGCTCTTTTCCGAACCTTTAAAAACAAAAAGATGGCTGAGCCCTTGTCATTTCAAACTCATTAATGGATGCAAAATGTCATGCGCCTAGTATAAGTTTACCCCTTTTTTGGGCTGGGAGGCACTGTTTATGAAAAAGGTACTGCTTGACTAAAATGGTCAAGCAGTTCTCTCAAGTATTGTTTTCTACCTTTTCGGGCTCGAGAGACACAAATGTATGAAAAGGGACCATGTGGAGTTTTCCTTTCCATGTCTTTTTCAAACTCTTTAAACATGAAAAAGGTACCGAGTTACACCTTTGCCGGACTCATTAAAATATTAAACGACATTGGATTTGTCATCATGACAGACATGAGCTTCTCCTTCCTAAGGCTCGTTAAATTACTGGGTTGAATTCGTCTGAAGGATGAACTTATAGTGCAATAATATGCTATCCCCATCAAGCTTGCAATTAAAAAATAATTGGGGTACTCGCCAGAAATGGTGGGGGAAATTTGGAAATCTATTAGTCGTGTCGATAGTTCACTCTTGAACATGACACTCTTTGCTTTGTGTCGAGTTGGGATATCCTCCTTTGTATCATTGACCTTCCTCTGTTTGGGCCATTCATTTTTGTCTTCCATTTGATCTATGCCATGTCATCATGACCACCGATCCTATGGATCCAAAAGCTGCCAAACTTCTAGTTGTTTCATTGATATGTTCAAGAGTTTTCCTTCTACAGTTACACTTACCTTTGATTCTCTATATCATCCAAAATCGTTTTGCATCCTCTCGTCTTGTGTCGATAATGTGGGATTCATTATGGCCCTCCTTTGACATGGTCACTTTCCATCAACTTCAACTCATTATCTAGGAAGTTGACTGAGAGACTCCCTTCCAGTACCTTAGAGCTTGCATGCCCTAATGGAAAGTTCTTCGCACTCGATGACAAGTTCACATAATTAGCTTTCGATCTAGTGATTTTGCGGATGTTCGACTTCAGTTCCTATATTCACATCCCGTGGATTGTGCTGATAGTACCTTGAGGTCCATTGTCATTATTGGTGGTTTCTCTCGTGATTTTTAACAATTTACATCATGGACTGGTAATCAGGCGACTTTCTAGCACGCTCGACGTCAACACATCTATTTGCATGATAAAATCTGTACTTTGATCGGGTCGTGTTGGAGCGCAAGACCCTCAACTCAGATCACAAAAGTCCAGGTTGCGAAGTGGTGTGACATGGTTTATGATGATATGCATGTCTCTTTTATATGGGTGATTGTGCCCAGACCATGAGTTATCATATGTGATCCTTCTCATTATTGGATGGCTATGACCATACCTTGGTTTCATTATGATCCTCTATGACGAACGATTTTTCCCATGCTTGGATCCATTTACATGATCATTCTCTGGATGGTTGTGTCCATGCCACGATTCATGTATCATAAAACAGATATCTCTGTTTATGTATATGTATCTATACTTTCTTGTAGGTTTTCTGATGGCAAACTAGTTCCCTGCACTGATTTATAAATAATTTCATCCCTCACTCCGGCTCAGCCTTCATGCATTAGGGGGCATCTGTTACACAAAAAATTTTCACTGTTGTTATACTCCCCATTCCTTGATCCTAGAGGACCTCTACAATGAACCTTGCATGCTTTTCCTTCTTGGAGAAACTCCCTTTATGTCCCTCTTCATGAGCAGATCATTTCCCTTTTGCACCATTTCCCCTGAAACTTCTGTTTTGCCCAATTTACAAGACCAGCACTAATGACATTTGTCTCCCCTACACCGATGTGTAGAGATTAGAACTATTCCCTACACCGATTGGTATGACTGATCTGTGTTTTAGTTGTGCTAGTCCTATTATGGAAAGTTTTTTAAATTAGAGCTGAAGCTTCTATCTCTAGAAGCTCTGTAATGGAAGTTTGGTAAATGGTTTGGCCGGATGGGGTTGAGGATGACAGTTTGGGCTCCTTTCCTCTATAATGATGGAACTACCTCAAGGGATAAGTCCTTCTCCCATGAGAAGAGGATCCATCTCCCATCCATATTTCCTATATAAACCTCCCTTCTTCCCAAGCATAAACTAGTCACAATTCTAGAGTTAGAGTTTTGGCTGAGTGTGAGTATACTATTTTAGACAAGCAAGCTATTACTAGTTGTAGCCATCTATTTGAGTGAGGGAGAAGTGTGTTTGGTTTGGAGTGAAGCCTAAAGGGAAGAGTCTTTAAACTATTGTTGTTTGAAGCCATCATGAAGTGCTAGCAGAAGTGTGTGGGAACCTAGTCTTGTCAGAGGAAGACTGTGACGTCAAGATGAATGGCTGTAATCTCTCTTTGAATATTAATATATGCAACTATTGATTGATTTCCTACATGTTTTGTATTATTACATATTCGTGTCTTAATGCTTCTTGACTTATTAAGTAGGTTGAATTGCAATTTGTCTATTATGATGCTTGTATGTTGTTGTTTTTTACATGTTTTAGGAGCTTGAAGAAGGAAGCGAGAGATTGCTAGAGTGAGCAAGTGAAGACATCATCAAGCAGGATAAGTGACCAAGAGGTAGGCCCTCTTGATTGATTCTAACCTAAGGAAATCTTCCATAGGGTGTATTTGTTGTGGCTAGACCCATTATCGGGCTAGAGGAATTCGTACGTGTCCGCACTTATAATTTTACTTCACCATAGTAACCATATTTTATTTCAATATATCCAGGATTTTCTTATAGCCATCGTTCTAGTAGAACGAGACATCCTCTTCAATTTTCCATCAACACGGTGATTTGGGCATAGCCTTTGATAAACTTTCTGTAATATCTCGTATTCCCCAGAGTAGCGTGCAGCTGCTTCACACTTCTCGGTGCTTCGAAGTTCAGAATCACCGCCATCTTCGTGGGGTCTACCTTTAGCCCTTGTCTGCAAATCACATGCCCCAATAGGTTCCCAAAAGGAATGCAAAATAGACACTTCTTGAGGTTGAGTTAGATTTGGTATCTTCGGTAGGTATCCAACATCAGGCACAAGCTCGCTACATGGCGCTTAACCAGTACAAATACAGTCCAATCATCAAAATAGACCTCCAGGAACTTATGAAAAATTTCCTTTAATGCCACAACAACCACGTGCGAAAAGATAGCATGTGCATTATTCAACCCAAATGACATTACAATGTATTCAAAGCAACCCCACTCAGTCGTGAAGGTTGTATTGCTCCTATCCTTCGGTGCGATTTTGGTTTGGTGGTACCCAGAGAACCCATCAGTGAAGGAGTATGCTTCTTAGCCACCCACATTGTCCAACACTTCATCTGTGAATAGAGTTGGGAAAGGATCATGCACACAAGTGTCATTCAACTTTCTAAGATCCACGCATATCCTTATCTCATCATTTTGCTTCTTCTCTTGCACCACCGTTGGGCTTACCCAATCGGACTCTTCCATAGGCTCAATGATGCCTGCTACTAGCATTTTGTCTAGCTCTAAGTGGACCTTCTCCTTGTATTTCAGATTGAGGCAGTAAGGCCTTTGCTTAACTAGCTTCGTGTCAAGCTTTAGCATGATATTCGTCACTCCCAGGTCTCCGATTATTCCTTTCAAATCGGTAAAATTGGTAGGGAGTAATGTAGGTTTTAACCCTGTATAGAAATTACCTACATACGAATTCTAAAACACAGAAAATAAACAATGTGAGAGCATAACACATAAAACACATATACACAGAGATTTTCCCTGGATCCCAAAACCGGGACTACCGGCTTGATTTTTCATTATGTTCCTTTCAATGTTACAATACATATTTACACATGCCAAAGCATCCAATACCATGGCCCGAAAACCATTGCGTCCAAAACAATGGACCGAAAATCATCACGTCCAAAAAACATGTGCGAAAATCATGCACAAAACCATGGGTGGGTCTGCCCAACCTAACATAGGGTCCAAAACCAAAATTTTCAAGGGCGCTGCCCCGGACCCCATAAAGTGTCGTTACGGTTACCCCTCAACCCCTGCTTAACTATGTGGGCTAATCGTGGAAAGAATATAACACAACCCAACATTCTCCAACTTGTTGTTTTCTTTCCATAGGGGGCCACAAGAAAGCCTAGTCATTTATCCAACCCTGCAATGCCCATTGTTTCTCTACACCAAGAGAAATTCTCAGAGTTCACAGATTTTGTCAATGATTCTGCAGTATTCTTCAAAGTGTCCACCTTTACCAGCAACACCTTTTTGTCTTCTATCATATCCCTCACAAAGTGATATTAAACATCAATGTGCTTTGTCTTTGAATGATATGTGGGGTTCTTTCCCAAGAAAAATGAACTTTGGTTGTCATAGTCTATCCTTATATCTTCTTGTGCTAACCTCATACTTGAACACAATCTCTGCAACCAAATTGCTTCCTTGCTTGCATGAGTGGTTGCCATGCATTCTGCCTTTGTAGTTGATAGTGCCACTATAGATTTTTCTTACTCATCCAACTGACTACAACTCCAAATAGGTTAAACACATACCCACTTGTAGATCTTCTCTGATCCAGATCTCCAACCTAGTCTGCATCAACAAAGCCATGAATATCCAACACTCTGTCCAATCCTGGTCTCCTTGTAGCACAAACCATAATCACTTGGCCACGCAAATCCCTGAAACTCGCTTCACTGTGTCCATTGCTCCTTTCCCTAGTTTGACATAAACCTGCTCAATACTCCCACTACATGTGCAATGTCTGGTCTAGTACAGACCATTTCATACATCAGGCTACTGACTGCACTTGCATATGGAACACGGGACATGTCCTCTTCCTCTTCTTGTGTCTTGGTACATTGTTCAGTATATAACCTCACACCTACAGGAATAGGAACCTTCACCGGTTTACTATCCTGCATTTTAAACCTCTGTAGTATTGTCTCGACATAATTTCTCTGGTTTAACCAGAGCTTCCTTTTTGCCCGATCTCTTTTAATTTCCATGTCCAAAACATAGTTTGCAACACCAAGATCTTTCATGTCAAATTCGGAGGACAATTGGGTCTTCAAATCCTGGATAATTTCTGTGTCATTTCCAACCAACAACATATCATCCACATACAAGACTAGATAAATATCACGGGCACCAATTAATTTAAAATACACAAGTGATCTTCTTTGCTTCTGGTGAAGCCAAGTCCTTGTATAAATGTATCAAATTTCTGATACCACATCCTTGGTGACTATTTTAACCCATACAAAGACTTCTTTAGCTTGCATATCAGTTCTTTCTTACCCTTCACCGCAAAGCCTTCAGGTTGCTTCATCTAGATTTCCTCTTCCAAATCCCTGTGAAGAGATGTTTTCTTCACATCCATCTGTTCTACCTCAAAATCAAAAGCAGCAACAACAGATAAAATTAATCTAATAGAAGTTACCGTGGCAATAGGAGAAACCAAATTCAATTCCCAAAACTTGGGAATAACCTTTTGCTACCAACCGACCTTTGTATTTCTCCACTTTTACTTCTGCATTTGTCTTCTTTTTGAACACCCATTTGCTACCAATGGGTTTCCTTCTAGTTGGCAACTCCACCAGATCCCAAGCATCATTTTTGTGTAAATATGCCATTTCATCAAAAATGGCCTCTTTCCAGAGTTTTCCATCCTCTGAATCCACTGCTTCCTTCACAGTTCTGGGATCATCATCAGTAACACACAAAGAAAAATTTGAACAAAAAGTAGATGGACTATACCTTTCTGTCTGCCTTCTTTCTCGAACTGATCTTCTCATAGCCAGAGTTTGTGGCTCTTCATCTTCTGATTCCTCCTCTGGTGTAGACTCTGATTCTTCCTCCTTTATCTCAAACTCTATCTTATCAAGTTCCTTTGGTTGGACTTCATGTTTAATAACATCTTTCACCTCTCTGAACACCACATCTTGGTTGTACTTAACCTTCCTTATTGCTGGGTTCGAAAGCTTATAACCCTTTAAACCATCCTTATACCCAATAAAGATGCACTTTTTAGATTTACTATCCAACTTGGTTCGTTTCTCCTTTGTAGCATGTACATTTGCATCACATCCAAATACCCTCAGATGTGAAAGAGAGGGTTTCTTACCAATCCATACTTCTTGTGGAGTCTTATCCTCCAATGCTAATGGAGGTGACCTGTTGACCAGGTAGCATACGGTATCCACTACCTCTACCCAAAATTCTTGTCCTAACCTGGCACCACTAAGCATGCTTCTTGCCCTTTCCATCAATGTCTTATTCATTCTTTCTGCAACTCCATTTTGTTGAGGTGTATATGGAGTAGTCTTCTGCCATGCTATACCACACTTCTTATAGAATTCTTCAAATTCCTTGTTGCAAAATTCTCCACCATTACCTGTCTCCAACACCTGTATCTTCTTCTCTGTCTGGTTTTCCACCAGAGCCTTAAATTCTTTAAACCTGTCAAAGACTTTAGGTTTCCTCTTAAGGAAATATATCCATGTATTCCTTGAGAAGTCATATATAAATCATACATAGTACATAGACTTACCCCATGATGGAAACTTCATAGGTCCAAACACATCACTATGCACAAGCTCTAATACCTATTTCTCCCTCTTACTACCAAAGGGGAAACTCACCCGATTCTGCTTCTCGTATACATAATTTTCACAAAAATCAAAATCCAGAGAGATATTTCTCATACCTTCTACCATACCTTTACCATGAAGTATTCGAAGACCCTTCTCTCCAATATGTCTAAGCCTTTGATGCCACAACATGGTCTTCTCTCCAGAGACCACTAGATTTTCTACTACACTTTCAGGAACCATGGAATTGTTGCACCCATTAAAAACAGTGCTACCTTGCATCTTCTACAGAGTTTCAATACGAACTCTTCGAATCAATACCAATGCTCCCTGAGCCATCTTGCAGGTATCTTTCTCGAACATTTTCTTTACACCTACATCCAACTTGCTTACACAAATCAGATTTCTAGCCAATGCAGGAATATGTAGAACGCCTGGAAGTGTTCTAACCCTTCCACCTTGCAACTTCAACTTTACTTTTCTACAACCAAGGATTCTAGCCTTCTTATTATCCCCTAAGAAGGCATCACCACCATCGTATTTCTCATACTCACAGAATCACTCTCTATGGGGAGTGAAGTGAAAGGATGCACCTGAGTCAATCAACCATGCCTCATGATCTACATGTGTACTTGAATAAGACAAGTACACATCCCCACCTTCATCTGAGGTGGTTTTTGCATCTACAGAAGGAGCATCATCAGATCCCTTTCCTTTATCGAGAGCTTTAGATTTATAGTTCTTTTTGAAGTGCCCTTCCTTTCCACATTTCCAGCACACCACCTTTACATGTTTTCCTAGAGATTTAGATCTCCCTCTAGATTTAGATCTCCCATTCGATGACTTATTTTTGTTTCTGTTCTAGGACCATCCTTGTACAGACAAGGCATCACCATTCTGGCTCTCCATATTTTTCTGTCTCATCTTCTCCATCAGCAAGGCTGAGACTATTTCATCAAACTGCAAGGCAGTTTCATTGCTACCCATTGTAATAACTAGACTATCCCACGAATCTGGTAGAGAACACAACAAACTAATGCACTTATCTTCATCTGGAATTTTAATATCAATAGATGCTAACTAACTTACCACAATATTAAATGCATTCAAATGCTCTGTCACCGAGCCTCCATCTTTGATCCTCAGGTTATATAGCTTTTTCCGCAAGAATAATTTATTCACCAAAGACTTAGACTGGTACAGAGTCCCTAACTTGTCCCACAAATCCTTCACCATATCTTCCCCTGATACATTCAACAATACTGAATCTGAGACCAATAGTCATATTGTGCTCTTTGCCTTCCCATCCAACTTCTTCCATTCTTCATTGGACACTCCCAATGGTTTAGTGCCCAGATCTACCATGATCCGCTAATCTTTATCCATCAACAGATCTTCCATCTTGAGTTTCCAAAACTCAAAACTTTGACCATTAAATTTCTTGATTTCTATCGTTCCACTGCTTGCCATCTTCTTTCACCACCAGAATTGATCTTGCAGACCTCCCACTGAATAGGGTCTACCACAAGCCCGAGCGAAACCCCTCAGCAACAAAGGCATCCCCTTGAAGCCAAAACTGCTCTGATACCAAATGTAGGTTTTAACCCTGTACAGAAATTACCTTCATACGAATTCTGAAACATAGAAAATAAACAATGAGATAGCATAACACATAAAACACATATACACAGATATATTCCCCTGGGTCTGAAAACCGAGACTACTAGCTTGATTTTTCATTATGTTTCTTTCAATGTTACAATACATATTTATACATGCTGAAGAATACAATACCATGGAACGAAAACCATTGCGTCCAAAAAACATGTGCGAAAATCATGCACAAAACCATAGGTGGGTCTGCCCAACCTAACATAGGGTCCAAAACCAAAATTTTCTTACAAGTACCCCTCAAACCCCCAGTGACCTCCCCCACTCTAAGCCTCGGTTAACTACGTGGGCTAGTCATGGAAAGAATATAACACAACCCAACAAGTAAGCCTTGATATTTGCAGAGAAATTTAGCGACCTTATCCATCGTCATGTTGTCCCAGTAGCCTCCAATCTTCACAAAATTGGGTTCTGTCTCCATACCAATGTTCACTTGTCTAGTTTTCAATGGTGCAGTTATATCGGGGTTCTCAATTTGTGGTCCCTGAACCTCATTGTAGCCTTCTATCTTTGGAACGTTAACCTTCCATAGATCCTCATCCTCTTCTTCAACAATTACATTATAACATTACAGCTTGTGACTTAGCTGAGTAACACATTCAGGTTGCATCAGGTCTAAAGGATCTTGCAGTATCCTAAAGATGTTTTCTTTCACCTCCTGTAGCACTTCCTCAATACCGTCAAACCCATCCTCAGAGCTAAATTTCATCATGAATCCTTTGCACAGGTTATCCCATTCACCTGTCCCATGGTGAAGCTCTGTTTCTACATACCAATTCATTGGGATAACATCCAGGGTATGACAGAATAGGTGAACCCACTTAGGTTATGGATTTTCCCCACAAGCCTGTGTCCACTTGCCTAGATGTGCAGGTGGATCATTCTGCCCATTGTACTTGTCTGTCAGTTGCATCTTAGGCTTCCCAAATTGTGTACGCATCATTTTGTGGGCGTAACGCACAGTGCCCAGTCTAAGGCCTAGAAGCATTGCTTTTTTGGCACCTCCCTCTCAAATGCATCCAAAAAGGCATCTACCTCATTCAGTCCATCATAAATAGGTAGATTTCTTACCTCTGATGATATGCAGTGCAACAACCTAGTCATCATATTACAATTTAGCATAGTTACTTCATGTAACTGATTCTGCCAACGTTCTATTTCTTTGTCGGAGTCCGTAGTGCAGGAACTCTCATTCTCCCATTTAATCCGCCCATCGACAGTGGGATTTACCCAATATTATTCTCGCACTGTTATCTTATAGATGCAGTCCAAATGATCATCACTCTCATATTCACGAACCATCTCCGTATAGCGCGATCCTTCAGCAAGACCGAGGGGTATTATTATGCAGAGTGACTTGTTCTCAAAAATCATCTTTCACTTCTTTAGGTTGATTACCCTATTCATATCAGTATCCCAATCAATTCCCAAGAGCACGGGGTAGGGATTGTTGTCATCAACAATCTCTATTACTTCAAAATCTACCAGCCTGCTCGCTCCCTCAATATCCACGGTTACTCCCTGTAATCGCCCCATGGGTATTATTTTCTGTTGATTCACCATCCTTAGCAGAATTGGAGACCATTGCAGCATAGGTATCCCCATTCGATCCCATGTCTATTTTGGTAGAACATTTGCATCTGATCCCAAATCCAGAATAACTTGATCCATCTCGTATTCTCCGATCTGCGTAGTAAGTCTCATTTCATGTCCCATCCTTGTCTTATTCTTTCTAACCTTTTAGACTAAATTTGGTTCTCTTGGTGCTATCCCAACACATCTATTGATAAGTTACTGCAACCCTTTCATAGCCTTAGTGTCACGCAGTAACTTCATACAGGTTTCCAGGAAAGTTGTCAGCATAGAGGGTCCCATCTCTGGCTTCATTCTATCTTTTCTTCTTGAAGTGGAGCCCTTAGTGAAGCTCTTCTTAGCTTCCATGAAGGCCTACTGAGAACACTCCAAATTGAACTCATCCTTTTTCACCAGGGCTTTGCGAACCCACGTACTATCTTCTGATTGTTTCCCCTTGCCATCTCCCATTTCGATTCCACTTCAGAGCACTATATTTACGTTTAGATATTCCTCACGTGGCTCAGACCTCATCATCTGTAGGTTTTGAGTTCGAGGAGACGGTAGAGCTCCTTTGTCACGTATCTTGGCTATTGGCTTGTTGGGGCCTGACCTAGGTTCGAAGTTATTTTAGCTAAGCAAATCGTGGTACTATTGGCCCATTCGTCAACAGTCTGCAGAGCACGAACTAAGGTCTCACCCGAAGTAGTATGGGAGGGTGCTAGAACCAGGTTTCCACACCCTTGAGATGTCTAAGAGGTTCGACTTGTCTCACTAGGTGTCCCTTCGCACAAGTCACTTCGCATGCTTCTTTGTCCCTTACAACGTATTATATTGCCTTCACGCAGCCCTAAACAGAGACTGTGGAGCTTCCTTATTGCTAGAGCCACATGCGGAGCTATTACCTACGACCTTACTTATCTTCATATACCAGTTAATTACCTTTTCATATTTGGACGCCTTATCCTATAATTAGTTATACAAAACATTCAAATAAGCTCGCGCATCATATAAACAATATATTTGCAAATTATATCCTAACATATATTGAAACAGGAAAAGATGCACAAAAATATGGTAAACTTTCTCTTTATTCTTTCAACTGTTACAGACTCATCCCGCCTTGCACACTCAGCTGCAGGGGTTTGTGCACTCAGTTGTGGACTACTAGGTCTCTGCGCACTTAGCTGCAGAGCCTTCTCCTACTCTATGACCCAAAGACACACTCTACACTTAGAATCAATCTATCGTTTTGATCTTGATCTTATGTCCTTTACAACTTAGAGACTCACTCTATTTATACAATCCCATGGTCCACGAACTATGGGTAGGTCTATCCAGCCGACATTACATTACAAAAACTAGGGCGAAAAACCCTGTGACTCTATTATAATTTTGCACCCTATGCCTGCAATTCATGGAGCTTTTACAAAAAGATTGGCTCAACACTATCATGGGGGGATTACATGCCCAATATTCCCCCAACGCAAACATCATGACTTGCCCTTGAGTCACTCTGTCGGCATAGAGATCTTTGCATGGTGTCCCTCCAACTTTGCTCGAATGATGGCTAGGTCGTCAGTACATTAAGCTACTACCCGTTGGATATGCTGCATGCATTGTTCCGAGACCACAATGTCGGAAGTGCTTCTCTGCATATGTGTGTGTATCCCTTGCATGTTTTCGAGCTTTCCTTCAATTGCTACCATGATTATGAAGCCCTCATCAATCGAAGGCTAAATGCGTGCCTTCAAGACTGCTTCCTTGTGTCGTGTCGTGTCCACCTGTTCCTTAAGTGCTTTGGCCTGCTGCATCCGTGCGAGCCTCTAGGTGAGGGCCACCGTCTGGGCAGTTCCCTTGATGCTGTCATATTTCTATTGGAGTTCTCACGTCTCTATCTCTAAGCACTATATTGGGATCCTCCTACAAATTTATGAGGACTTCCAATGACTCTTCCAACATGTTGGTGCAGTCCCGCACTGCACTTTCAATTTCATCCAGTCCCACTGTAATAATGCTAGTGCAATATTCTCTAACTTTCGAAGGGGTTGATGGTTGTGCCTTTAACTACAGCTTGGCGATCTAGAGGATCAACTCCAATTGAACCTTTTTCAGTTCTTCCTGTGCCTCTTGTACCCCTGATTCTAACTTGAGAACGCGCACCTTTGCTGGAGTGTCCGCTAGGATGGCCAACTCCAAGACGCTTTGACAAGCATAATCTACTACCTGTTCTAGCTGTCAATTCTGTGATACTACTTCATCGTGCTGCAGGCTTAGCTATTCCATATTGATTTTATGCTCGTTGATGACTTGCAGTGCGCATCTCTCCCTAGCCCATAGTTCTAAAGTTATCCCATCCTGTAGAATGTATAAGGTATCCCATGGGAGTGTAGCTAGGTTGATTCCAAGACACTTCATCGTGCTAATCATATGCTTGTCAGCCTCATTTTCTATCACTAGTGCCCCTTCTGGCAACACGACAATATTTGTCACATGGGCATGTGTAATCTTTTCTGTCACAGTTGTTCCCACTACAAGGCTGGTCAAAAGGGTATTGGCCTGCGGAGTGTGCACTTGCAATTCCTGCAGCTATGTCATGAGGCCCCCCAACACAATCTAGTTCTCTAGCATGAAATCCTTGAGGGCCTCAGAGGTTACATCACACACTATTTTTCCGATGTCGTGCAGATCACCCTTAGTAAATGTGATTGGGTCCATAGACAATTTTGATGCCTTGACCTTCTTGCGCGACCCTGCCCACTCAGTCAGGTGCAGTGGCTTCAATTGTGTTGATGCGGGTTGCGGGTCCGTGCCCCCCCCTTCTTCCTTTGCTTCCTGCCCATGTGAAGGTGACTTTTGGCCCTCATGCACCTTCATGTCTACCTCCTGTGCTATTGTTGTTGTTACCTTTTCCTGTTCATTCATTTTTTGTGCAATGTCCTATGCCATCTGCGCTTCAGCTATCGCTGCCTCCTTCCTTTGTTTTTCTGCCAACTGGGCCATTGATAGTTTGGCTTCTTCTTTCTGCCATTGTGTCAATGACTTCTCGATCTTTGTGATGTCTGGGGCATGCCACTCCGGTGGCCATGTCTCCAAGACGTTAAAGATGGCATCATCTGTAGTGACAAATGGTAGCTTCCTCCATTGTTTGGCAGGGTCTTTGCATGCTCTGATGTATATACTGTGGATGTCCGCTTTAAATTCTACAAAAATCTGTAGGCTGTTGTAGACAGTGGGTGATGAATGTGACTCATGGTTGATCCCCATTCCGAGGTTCATCTCCATGAACACTTAGAATATTTTACTGTCGTGGATCCTTTCAACATTCTTTGTGGCCTAGAGCGAAGCATACTTTGCGGCCTCCAGCAAATTCCTGTCAATTATGGGGAATTGACTGTCTTTGGGCAATCCTCCTACCATGAGAACTATGGACAGCAAAATCCATGCATAGTGGAATGTTTTTCCTTGTTCCTAAGCTTCGCAGAAATTCTCCAAGTATTCCTTGCAGAGGAACTTAGACCAGTTGAATTGGACCCCCTTCGCGCACTATTCAACAAGTGCTACCACTAGTGCGGGTACCTTGTCCATGCAGCTCTTGTGCATAACCTTACCAGAAGTATTTGGGTTGCCACTCTTACTACTTTATCATTGATGCTAGATATGGTGTAGCCCCTCTTCTTCTTGGTCATCTTGTACTTCTTCTTGATGGCCTTCGCGATGGGTAAATCACTGCTTTTTCCTTCTAAGATGTCTGCGGGGTCCTCCCCTTTGCATGGAAGCCTAGAAATTTGGTGAACCAAGTCTTCTGTGATGGGGATGGGCTCCTCCAACCACAAAAACCCATCATGCACCAGGAAAAGTAGCTTCCTGATGACGAAAATGATTATTGGGGCACGATCGAAGTGCGGCACCTAGAGCAGGTTAAGTAGTCCAGCCTTTTACACTCCACATAGCCACTTTCGCGGCTCTAACTCTGTAACCCCCACCATGGTGTTCTACTTGGGCCTCATGAGGTTCGTGGTCACAAGATGAGGGAACTTCTCATTGTCAGCGAGGTCCCAATCTTCGAATTTTAATCTCAGCACCCATCCTAGGTGCGTGCCCTAAAAAATAATGTTATCTAAGTGGAGTGGGGTCTGGAGAGAGATTTTGGTCTCGTTAAGGTCCTTGGGCACTTTAGCCTTTCCTTTCTGTTGGGGGGGATATAGGCAGGAAGTTTTGTCGAGAGGTGTGGGGGCTCAGCTTCGTCCCCCATGCCTTCGTCCTCATCCTCTTTGATAATCAGGTCCGCCAGGTATTCTTCTTCTTCATCAGTCTCTATGGTGACGGCTTTCCCCTTGTCCTCCATTGACAGCTCAGTGCACAGTGGGTTTCGCGGGAACACACGTACTAGAACCAATACTTTCTTGTCCTTCTTGGGTCTTGGCTTACGTGGTGATTTCAGGATTTCTGCCACAATCCATGTGCCTTCTAGTGCATCCCCCCCGATCAGGATCTATGTGACCGCTTCGGAGATTATTTCTTCTATCTCCCTAAGGTCTTCAGTTGTCACCATCATGTCCATCCAAAAATATAGCAGTCATGAACTCAGGGGCTCAATCAATGCTTGACACAAAACAACCAGGGCTCTTCTCAATAACTCAATTCGCAAACGACCAAGGGTTGTTTGCTGGGAAGCCCCTTGTAATTTCTAGCACTTTTTGAATTTGAATTCGACTGTTCCCCCCAAATGCAGTTGATAAATGCTCCCTTAGCGACAGATTTTCCCAAATCTTTCCCATAAATCGTGTCTTAAATGCTTACTACCCACTCCATTTGGCCTCAAGCTGAGCATCCCATCGTGAGTAGTGACTTCAATGGTCACTTTTTGGCCAACCTGTGTGGTAGCGCAACCATCCGTGCGCGGTCGCAGACCTTGTGACTCTTTGTTTCTGCATGCAACTTCATCCTCGTGCAACTCCCGGGCAGAGTAGTTTATAGTCCCACGCTTCCTTTCAACTGCTTGGAGTGCTAATATTATACTTCCCTTAGCTAGTTAGGTGGTCGTGCCACCTGTGTAAAGTTTCATCCTGTCATCCATTGTGTTCCCTGGGAAATACCCCTCTTTCACTGTTACAGACGGTATCACGCATGTTACCCTATACAATGCACTACCGTGGTCAATTTTCTTAGTAAAGTGCGGTTCAATTCAAGGCATCAGAGTGATCCATTCTTGGAAATAGGCCTCAAACCAGTCAGCGTGACCATTTTCACTTTGTTTTGTCACCCTGGTCTTCTTATCGAGAAAATATCCCTTTATCTCATTCTCCAGCTTCTTGACTTCCTCTTCTAGAAAAGATTTTTCTTCCTTAATCGTACCCTTTCCTTCTCTAGTTCTTGGAGCCTAAAGTTGCCCTGTTGGACTTCTTCCTCAAGTCCCAAGCATTCTACTTCTCTTGGCTATACGATCCCTTCTTTCAAAGTTCTGCTAACCTTCATATCTACTGGTGCTATGGACTCGGCCATTCATGCTCCATGGGGATTACATTTGTTGCCTCATACTCCAGCTGCGAGGGTACCTGCGCCATTAGATTCTTGCACACAGTCCTATAAGCCCATAGAACCATTGGTACACGCAGGTCCCAGTCAGTCCACTTTGCATTGTGGACCTTGTTCAGTGCTTCGCATAATTTGTTAAAGGATTCTGCATGGATGTCCTTTGGCGCACTTGGTCTTTCCATACTTCATGGTTCCAACTGGAGGGGTTGTTCAAGCCATTGCCTTACCCACACCTACTTACTGATCGTGTCTCCTACTGCACCATATGCCTGTATCCACCTAGATAGGTGGGTGCGCGGGCCAGTTTGTCAGACAATCTTGTCTGTTAATCGCATCGGTGGCTTCCCAAATCATATGTGCATCATCCTTCTGCATTCGTGCCAGTCCTCAAAACTTTGTTGGTGCATACCCCACCATCTTGCAGGCATAGCGCATAGTACCCATTTCAGAGCGTCGAAACACTATTGTTCCAGTACTTCATTTTCAAATTTGTTAAGGAAGTCACCCACCTCGCTTAACCCGTCATACGTAGGTAGATCTCTTACCTTTGTCGCTATGCAGCGCAATGATCTTGTCATCATGTTACAGTTGAGTGTGGTTACCTCGTGTAACCGGTTCTGCCATTGTTCTATCTCCTCATCAGAATCTGATGTGCAAGAGCTTTCAAGCTACCAAGAAAGTCAGCCATCCGTGGTTCGGTTTACCCAGTCTTGCTCCCACACGGTTATCATGTAGATGCAGTCTAGATCATCATCGCTATCATGGTCGTGCACTTTCTCTATGTAGCATGATCCTTCTGTAGGGTCTAAGGGTACCACTATGCGTAGTGACTTTTTCTCAAAGATCATCTTATGCTTCTTCAGATTTATCACTCCATTCATGTCAATGGCCCAATCTATTCCCAATATCATGGGGTAGGGATTGTTTTCATCAACAATCTTTATTACTTTGAAATCTGCTAGCATGCTTACTCCTTCAACATCTACTGTGATTCCCCACAATCTCCCCATAGGTAGGATCTTTTGCTGATTCACCATTCGCAGCTGGATAGGAGACCATTGCAACGCAGGCTGGCCCATGCACTCCCATGTCTATTTTGGCAGGACATTCACGTCCAATCCTAGATCCAAAATCACTTGGTCCATTTCATATTCCCCAATCTGTGTGGTTAGTCTCATCTCTCTCCTTTTTTGCGTCGTGTGTTTCCCGAGCTTATGGAATATGTGCAATTCTCCTGGCACGGTCCCATCACATCTAGTCATGAGTTCTTGCAATCCCTTTATAGCCTTGTTGTCATGCAGCAGATTCATGCATGTCTCCAAGAACATAGCGAGCATTGATGGTTCCATTTCTAGCTCCAGTCTGTCTTTAGTTCCTGAAGTGGAGGCCTCCGTGTAGCTTTTCTTAGCTTCCATGAAAATCTCCTTAGAGCGCTCCAAATCAAATTTTGTTTCCTTCATGGGAGCCTTGTGATTCCAGGTAATTTCTTCAGGTTGCTTGCCCTAGTCATCCCATGTCATAATTCTACTCTAGAGAACGATATTTACGTTAGGGTCTTCCTCACGTGGCTCAAACCTCATCATTTGTAGGTTCTAGGTCGGGGGAGGTTGGATTGCTCCCTTGTCGTGCAACCTTGCTATCAGTGTGGTAAATTCCTTTGTCTCATGATCAAACAATGTACAGTACAAACATGATGGTCGTGTTGGATTTGTACAATCGCGGGCATAATGCTCTGGTCCTCTGCAATTGTAACAGATCAGCTGTCCATGACCTCTTCCTGGCCCCCCTCCACCTCGGTCTTGTCTGCGCCACTGAAATGCAGTCCGCGCTATTCCTGCGTTCTGGTTAAGGGGCCACATTTTAGCCTAAATGTTGGGTTGTGTTATATTCTTTCCACGACTAGCCCACATAGTTAACCGAGGGGTTAGAATGGAGACAGTGTCCCCCCTTCGTTGTGCTGATTGCATAGCAAGGGGAGTTGATGAGCCCCAAAAATGGGTAACTTATTGGCCTCATCATTGCCTATTACTCTTGATTTATCCATCATTCTTCATAGTTGATGCATGCTTTTGAGTATATTTATGTTAATTGAATGAATGAGAATAGTCACCTGACCATGAAGTCTAATACGTGGTTATTGCATATTTTTGGACAACTTTTGGACCAAGGTCAAGCATTTATGAGCCAGTTGACAGCCAAACACGAGGGAACAAGGGTGAGGATTCATAGGAAGGGTGTCTCCTACACTAAATGGCCCCTTCCTCGAATTCTCCACCAGCAGCTCAGAGTTCAGTAGGCCACCAAAGATGATTCCCAAGGGCAACCATGCAGCTTTTTGTAAAGTGACTGATTACTTGCAGTTTGAGTAGACGAGCCCCTTGAGTTAAGGAGGGATATTGGAGGTCCTCGTAGTGCATAATAAGGAAGGCTTCTAGCCTTCGTAGGTTACCTTTTGAACATTTGTATTTTGCACTTTAGTGCTGCTCTGTTTTCAGCTCATTTTGGAGCTTTTGCTGTAAACATTTATATGACATGGTTATTTTCTGAGTAATGGAGATTAGTTTCATTTTGCATCAGCTCTAAGCTTCTTCTTAGGAGCCTGTAGTTCTTGGGGTTTGGCCCAACCCAAGTGTCAGGACCTCCTCTGTGTACTGTTATATGTTTTTGTTGTATTCATAGAATAATTTCTGCTAGTAAATTAAAATCTTGCTTGGTTACTTAGTCCATTTTTTATGATTGAAATAGCTTTCCATGTTTCAGGTTGATTTAATAGGTTAGTAACAAAAAAAAATCTTTGAAAAAGGCCATCAAGCAACTCTTGATCTCCCCTCTCCCTCCTTGGGACCATGAGCTGAGACCAAGGTGTCCTTGCTGCCACAAAAACACTGTTCTTGCTTCTTCATGCAATTTCTAGTGTTAGATTCTTAGTTGCAAAAGTTGGTACCGGTTGTGATTACATGCCTAGATCCATTATTGCTTGGTTTTCATAGTTGTCTTACATGATCTTCTGCCAATCAACTTCTGTCGATCATGATTTCTGGTTTTTTAGGTCAAATTAGGTTAAAGTAACTACATCTTTGGTTTTCCTAGTCTTCGTTTGATCAGCTTGAAAATAACGTGCAAAGCACCTATGATACCTCCCTGCCTACCCTTTCTCCATCATACAACCTAGTCCAACCCCTAATCCAAGATTCCTTCCCTTCATTTGAAAATTTTTCCACATTGCCCTAATTTCTACATTCTTGTGCATCATTTCTCTCGCCATCCTTGAACAAATCCAACCACCTTCATCACTCCCTAGCTTCATTCACCTAGTCATAGAACCCTTCACATCCTCATCTAACCTCCATCTCCACTTCTCCACCTTTCTTCCACCATCAACCCTCCAAAATCCCCTTTCGGAACACGCTGTAGAACATGCTGTAGAACCCCTGTAGACTTCCTGTAGAAGCTCACAAAAGTAGTTTCTTGGGATCCAAACACTGTGAAACTCTTTGGAAAGGTGCTAGGGACCCCTTAGGCCCTCTTCTCACCTTCCTAACCTCCTGCAAGTGCCTATTCCATTTCCTTTCGCCAATCAACCTCTGCACAGTCAAAAACAGTTAAAGCACATGCATAATAATTCTGACAACTTACTAAAAAATACAAAAAGATGATTTTTCCAGATTTTACTTCAGAAGTAGCTTAGTCACATGCATTTTACCTTTCTAAGAGTCAATGGCATCCATTTCCACCGCTTTCATCTCTTTTCTTGCACCAGTAGGGTTAGCTAGTAAAACTAGGGTTTGCTAGGGTTTGCATTTCCTTTCAGCTTTCAGCTTCTTTCTGCAAGTAGACTAGCCTCTTTTGAGTTAGCTTTCATCCATCATAGTTAAAAGCTTCTTCTAAGAGCTCATAGAAATTGGATTAATCTGCTAGCAGACTTGTGCCAACTGATCAAGTGACAACCGCGGCAAGAGCTAGTACTTGTGCATATAGCATCGTCGGTTCCAAGTTTGTTATGAACTACCGAGTTGATAAAAGTAGAGAAGGGAGCCCTAGGAGTTGTAGCATTATTGCTGCAATAATGGAGCCCACCATCTTTTTGGCACTGTTTCCGGGGAAGTGTCAGAGTATTTGTGATTGCTGCTTTTCTTCTATTCTCTACTACAACCTTCTACTAAGTAGTTTATTTCAGCAAGTGTAGAATAGATTGTTTCATTTCCATTCTGCAATTTCATTTCTGCAAAAGTAGATTAGACATTTCCTGCTTTCGTAGATTAGCATTTAAATTCCGCAATTTCAATTCTGCAAGCATAGATTAGCATTTCAATTCTGCAATTTCCATTCTGCAAGCGTAGTGTAGCATTTCATTTCTGCAATTTCATTTCAGCAACATAGATTAGTCATTTCCTGCTTTCATTTCAATTCTGCATTTTTATTTCAGCAAGATAGATTTTAGTTAGTTTCAATTCAATCTATTTTAGTTTTTTGTGGGTGTTATCACCTAGAACTGCAGTGATATGTACATAATGTTGTCCATAAAACTTTTTTTGTCCAAAAAATAGGTGTCTAATGGTTCTTGCCCTATGTTAGTTATTTAGGGATCGTGTTTTATAGAGATATTCATATGATTCATTTTGAAAAGTCGTTAGCCATCCTCCATCATGATTGTATAAGATATGTCTTGTCTTATATACGTCACTAGTCCTTTTCACATTTCTGCAGTGCAATTTTATTGGCTGATTTTGCAGCGCAATGATGTTTTAGGTCTTTCACAGCATGTCAGTAACCAGCCATTTCGTAGCGCATGTTGTTAACTTATAACTGTCTGTGCTACGAAATCGCGGATTCGGGGATTTAAGCAGCATTGATTCTTAGAATGTCATGTCTGGGGAATGAGTCAGTATGTTCGTCCGATTATTGTCAGAATGGCATCCTTTTCAAGCAAGTATAATCCATCATTCCACCAATAGGTTCATAACCATGCACATAAAATCATTCAAATGGTCTGTAATGCTGGTAGTGTCATGATGTTTGTTAATGTTGCATGAATTGGTCCATTTGCATGATAAGATTGTTAAGTTGCGGAGGAGCCTGAGTTCATTCTTTAAAAGGAACCTGACTGCAAGCAAGCCGGCGTTCAAAAGTTTGAATTTGCATTTGAAGTTGAAGCTGGTAGTGTTTCTCTGCACAAAGGATTTCAAAGCGAAATGGAGAAGAAGGGGCATCGGTCTGGAAGATGTCAAAGAACAGAACCTGTGGGATTGGATCTCGCATTGAGAGATGAAGGTGTGAGACGAGCTTTTCAGGATGCTGGTTGCTGGGCATTTTGTGAGAAGCTACAGGGAGGGCATGCTGAGCCTCAACAAGATGTGTGACAAGATTCAATTGAGGAAAGATGACTGTGAGACATCATTGTTTCACCATGGTTTAGTAAAACTGTTAGTGCTGGATAACTTGCAGAAGATTGGTTGGGATTGGGACTCTTTTATTTTTATGGCCAATTTTCAAAGTAAGACAGGCCTCACCCCACTGCCTGTTAGAGAAAGAGAAAGGTCAACTGAGGAACCTACTCTTGCTGAACTAAGAAAGGAGATAAAAGGCAAGAAGAAGACCAAGACCCAATTGAAGGAGTCAATGAAGCCTTTAGTTATCAAAGAGACACCTCAATTATCAGCAAAATAAAAGATCAAACATAAGAAAAATGCACCAAGGTCAAGTCGAGTTGAACAGGTATCAAGAGTAAAAACCAGAGGTCAGTTAAGCAAAGAGAAGGGAAAATCAATAGCGGTTGAAGAAAGTCCAATATCAAAAGCTAGTTTAAATGATTTGCTTGAGGCTATTGATTTTGAGCAAGCTAAATCAGTGCATAGTGAGTCAAGGCATATTGACCTTACTCAATCATCACCAGAGAGCACTAAGAAATCAAAGGCCTCGAAGAGGTTAAGGTTTGATGAACTTGGTAAAGAATTTGTGTTCAAACCACGGAGGCCAGTCACAAGGAAGCAGATCAAAGAAGCTGAGCAAGTGCACGGAGAAGAGGTAGCTGTAAAGGTGCTTAGAACAGAAGTAATTGAACAACTTCCTAAAACAGAGGAGGCAGGGAAAATGAAGAAAAAGCCCTTTACAAGAAGACAAGCAAGAGAAATGGAAAAACAGCAGCCCAAAACAGAAGAAGCAAAAGAAATCAGGAAGAAAGGTTTGAATAAAAAAATCCCCATTCCTCAAAAAGCAAAGGCTACATCTTCAAAGGACCAGTGGGAGGCAACCGAAAAGGAAATGGCTGAGATGGAGAGGGTTGTAGCTGAAATCGCAGCCATGGAAAAGGAGGTTGCAAAACTAAAAGCACAGCTAAATAAATTAGCTGCAAAATGAAATTGCAGATTTTAAAGTCAGGTGCTGCTCCAAAGTTTTGCTTTATTTTACTTAAGTTCATTGTTTTTAAGGCATGTAAGCACGACATATAAAATCAAGGTAAATTAGGAGTTTTGAAACCAGTGGCAGAGCTATTACAGCCACAAAGAATATTGATAAATTCATTAAAGACTGTGTTTTTGAAGAAACAACAGTTTCGTAGTGCGCTACGAAACTGTTGTAGGTGCAGTTTTTTGAAGAAAATAAACAGTTTTATGATGAGGTCAGCAGATTTTGAAGAAAAGGCCTAATGAACAGCAAGGAGACCACATAAAGCTATCAGGGCCATTCAAATAACGACAAGTGTCCATACTTCATAAAGGTAAAATATTTTTTCTTAAGCCATAGCTTTAATAAAGGTAATTTATTACCAGTGGTTAGGGTTTGGCTGAAGATGCATACGAGGATGTGGGATTGTACACTTGTTCAATCAACAAGGCTTCCAGCATATCTGGAAAGATGGTGATGCTCATCGATTTTGAAGTATTAAAGAGCTGGGAACACAATGCTTAATTTTCGAAGGATGGTGGGAAACAAGGACCGAGAAAACAGGGGTTTATTATTATGATCCATGAACCATCAGCACATTTAGCATCCAAGGCTAATCTAGTTTCTTGCATCCTTATCTCAGCTATCACGGCCAGAACTAAAGGAGACAGCTGTTGAATATCTAGAAAGGAATCATGATACGAGGAGAATAAAATTTGAGTTTAAGTTTGATTAGGACTCTTTTGTAATTACAGTTCAATGCTTAGTAGATTTAATGAGTCAGTTAAGATAGATAAGGGTAGTTAATATCAGTCATCGAGCTCCCCTCATGCTGGAGGAGGAAGCTCAAAGTAGTTAAGAATGTTTTCCTATATATAGAAGAAACTTTGATGTAATGAGGGTTGGATTTTTATGCAAAACAGAGTTTGTATTGGCCTATATAAAAGACTTTTTACAGTAATATAAAGACTACTTTTTCTTCTCAAGATTCATACTTTGTTCAAACGCTCAAGATGTATGTGGTTTTGTTTTTATCCTTCATATTTTACAGCACTATAGATATGCAATCACTCTGAATTCACCTAGTGCTCAGACTACCTGTGCATATTTATGAGTTGGGGTTCTTTTCAGAAATATTTTTTTACAGCTCTATAGGTATACAATCACTCTGAATTCACCTAGTGCTCAGACTTCCTGTGTATACTTATGAGTTGAGGTTCTGTGAGAAATGTTTTGAGTGTTTAAACATTACATGCCTTGACTTCTTTGAATGAGTAGTTGATAGTTTATTGAAAAGGTGTTTGACTCCATGAGCCCAATGGAAGAAATGTTATGTTGTCTGTCCAACCAGCATGTTTATTAAGTTTTCATTTCAAGAGTTAGCCCTCTTTGTGTTAATGATAAATCAATAGTTTATTTTGAGAGAGCCCTCTCAGGATAGGGAGGCTAATCCTTAGCCAAGAGTCTGGTCTGAAATAGTTACATAGGGTCTTACTGATTAGCAGCCATCAGTACTGATTTTGTGATAACAGTGGGTACAAGCAAAAGAAACCCAAATATTAGCCAAAAATATTCCCTTTTATGCCTCGTAGGAACAGAGACAAAACAGGAAAATTCTTACCCAACACCCCCACTACATCACTGAGTCAGCCTTCTCTCTTCTTCGGTGGCAGTGATCGAGAAGAACTTATAGGTGAACCTCCAGAGATATACGAAGATCCCTTAATAGAAGAAGAGTAAGAAAACATTCCTCTTGAGACCATGGCTGAACACAGAAACGGTGTTGAAGACGAGGAGAGAATAGAAGGTGCCTTCCCCATCCGAGAGATCAATGGGGACATGAAAATGAAAAACATAAGTCCCTCAGCCTTACCTCACTTCCATGGATTGACCACTGAAGACCATGATACCTTCTTGTTTGAGTTTGTTGTCTTTTGTCGAACTTATGACTATGCAGAAGATAAGAAAAAGTTGAAACTCTTTCCCTCTACCCTCAAGGATGTAGCCCTACGATGGTTCATGGAGTTACCTGGAAATAGTATCACAACTTGGGCTCAAAAGCAGCAAGCCTTTAGCAACAAATATCGGGACTACTGTAGGTCAAAGGAAATGAAGGGAGAAATCTTTCGGATGACCATGGGAAGTGATGAATCTTTAGAAGATTATGAAGAAAGGTTCCAACTTAGTTATAAAAGGGCCAGGTGCACACTTGACCTTGAATCTCTGAAGCTAGTTCTACTATGAGGAGTCCCTGAAGACCTTCTAGATACCCTCCATTTGCTGGCTGGTAGAAACATCTACCAACTACCTTATGAGGACATAAAGACTGTGTTTAGAAACCACTCTAGGGCAGCCCAGAAAAGAGGAAGGGGGAATCCGCTTTCAGCCGATGCCACCTTCTCCAAACATGAGTTTACAAGTCAAATGGAAGACCTTAAAAGTGAGGTGAGACAGACCATTTCCATGCAACTGGATACTTTTTGAATCCAACAGAAGAAAGAGGAAGCTGAAAGGGCTTTGGCCATCTTTTGTCCCAGATGCACAAGGAAGCATCCTAAGAACGAGTGTCCATTGCACCCTGTAGAGGTATGTTTTGTTTGTGAGGAGGGCCACCCTACAAGCCAATGCCCAACCTTACCCGGACTTAAAGCCATGTACCAAGGGGCTGAGGGAGCCACTGAACCACTCTACTTCCTCAACCAAAGGAGGCTGCATGGATCCAGACCTTACTAGTAGGGGATGCAAGGGACATCCCAAAATTATTACCACCCCAACCAATTCACTCATATACCTTCTTCGGGTCCTCCTACTCATCCTTCCTGGTCCGCACCTCCTCCTTGGTCTTATCCATATCAATACCATACTCAACCTGCTGCTCATTCATTTCACTCTCATGTTTAGTCACAACCTCAGTGGAATGCCCCTCAGCCAGGGTGGAGGCCCCAATACAACTCTCCTCCCGCTATTTTTCATCCACCACCTGCTCAACCTCAACCATTACCTCCTACTCCTCCAAGAAAACCCCAGCTACCTGCTCAACCGAACCTGAACCCCAATAACAAACAGGCCCAACAGGTATATACTGGAGAGACAACATGCCCTACCTACGCTGTGGAGATTCAGAAGATCAACCTACGATCTGGGAAGGTCCTTCCAGATCACCAACCTCCTCCTCTGGACGATGAGGAAGAGAAATAGAAAAGTGAATGCAAATTCATTCCACACTTTCCTGAGAGAATAACGGTAACCCCACAACCAAACCCAGAGGAGACTGAACTTCTAGGAGAACTTAAACAGTTGTGTGTGAAAATACCACTTCTCCAGGCCATAAAAGATGTACCAATCTACAACAAATTGATCAAGGAGAAGTGTTTTAGGTACCCAGGTAGGTGAAAGAGAGATGCCCCAACTATTAATGTCATAGGACAACTATCCGATTTGATGTTAAGACAAGTAATCTGTCCAAAATATTTGGACCTTCGGAGTCCTGTAGTTGATGTCCACATCAATGGCACTATAATCCCCCACACCCTGATTGATCTAGGGGCTGCCATTAATGTGATGAATAGGGACACTATGCTCAAACTTAACCTTCAGAGTTCCCTAAGAAATACCTTAACTGTACTGTAGTTAGCAGATCGCTCTACCATGACTCTCGAAGGGATTGTGGAGGATTTCATGGTCTCCGTTGATTCTTGGGAATACCCTGCGGACTTCTTGATCCTCCAGCCAGAGGCAAAACTCACTGGATATCCCCTCATTTTGGGAAGGCCTTGGTTAGCTACTACAGATGCTTACATCAGTTCTCGAGTTGGGAGCATGGCCATTAAGAATGGGCCTATGTCCAAGCAGCTTGTCCTATATTCTCCTGCCCAACCTCTGCTAGAACATGACTTACCTCTCTGGTTGTGTTAGTGTCGGTATCTTCATCCCTCCATCAGAGGTCAAATTCTCTTGTTTCATTACATATTAGGTGTCTCGCTGAGTCAGCTGCATTCCATTAGGAGCATGGATCATCTGATGTAGTGGCTTGTTGTACATTTTCCCTCATGCCTTTTACTTGCTGGCCCATTTTCATTCATCAAAATCATCTGCAGTCATTTTTGTCTTCAAATTTTCAAACGTTTTTCTATGGTTTCATTGTCATTTAGGTCTAGGGTTTCATTAGGGTTTCACCAAAAAGTGTTTCAAGGTATCCAATAACCCCCAGCAGGCACATGAGGAGCTTCCAACATCAATAAATTTATCATCAAGTGTTCGAAGATGTGTCTTTCAAAACATAGTACTTTTGCCTTTACTGTACAAAAGTCATGAAATTGTGTTTTCTGCATTGTGTATCACTCCATCTGCACCTGGTTCCTTTCCTTAGCCCCAGTAGTTCCAACACCTACAAAACAAGTAAAGCTCAAGTCAATTTATTCATCACAAAGTTCAAATGAAGTGAAAAAGTCCAAAAACCAGAATTTGAAAATAAAGTCATTTGCAAAACATTATGAAAGTGTATTTGGCAAAATTAAGATTGAAAAGCTCCATGTATAAATCATTTCTCCAAAGGTTTAAAGCTCATTTTCACTCCAAGAGCAAAGAGAAAACAAAGAAAAGTGGTTGTGGTGAGCAAGTAAGAAGTTTGGGTGAAAATCGTTCCAAGTTGACCGGCATGGCGCACTGGGCAGGAGGCAGAGCGCACTCACTAGGCGCGGCGAATTGCGCTGCATTTTACAGTGTAAAAAAGCAAGGGCACGACGCATACGCAGGGCACGGCGCATTGGACTGGATGTGTGGCGCACACAGCGAGAGAGCCCTAAAACTTCTGGAATTCACTCAAATCACCAAAAACACACGAATTTGTCTTGTTACAAGTAAGTAGAGCCTTCAACTCTATTGTTCATCCAAATTTGGTGCTTGCTTCATGGTGGTTGATGAATGGTAATTGTTTAAAGAAATTAAACCCTTTCATTTGAAATTCCTCAAAGAAAGTTGCTGCCTAGGGTTTTGATTAACTGTTTTGCCACCAAGTTCACTCCCTTACCCCATTTTTCCCATTGATTTCATTATTCCCTAAGTTCCCCTACCAACTAAATTCACTAATACCCTATCCCAAGTTCCCTTTCCCAAAATCCCAAATGTAAATTCCCAAACCCTAATCCTATACAAAAACTCCCAAAACTTCCCATATTTCCCTAACTAAAATTTATCCCAACAGTCCCTGAATTCCCCACTATTTTTCCCTCCCCTTACAGTCCCTCATTTTACTGTTTTCCCTTGGTGGTAGAGGTCAAACAAATCATCAAAGGAAGTTCAAGGTAGTTTGACATATCAACACCTATTTCTACAAGACAGTTTACCTACCAGTAGCCATGGCATCTGATCGTTCATATGATTATGAAGAGGAGACCCAAAGTGACTCAACCACAGAGGGACATGCACCCAGGAGGCCTCATAGAGGTGGCAAACATATCAGAGAAGAACCAACCACTCTTGCTGAGTTATAGGCCTGCCCACTTGCCATCTCTTGTTTCCGACATCAGTCATGTTATGAATTTTGTGAGAAGGTTGCTAGCATTCAGTTTCATCATGAGTTGGCCCACTTATTTGTGTTGCATTTACATGGTGATCAAGCCACTCTTGTTGCGGTCACTTTCACATTAACACCAGAATCCATTTCATTAGCAACCGGCATACCTAACATTGGAGAGCCATGGAACAAGAGGCAGAAAATTGACCGGCAACATTATGAATCATATATCAAACCCGACTTTTTGAGACAGCTCAAGGGAGTGTTTCCTTTTCAGTACCTCAGAGATGAATATGCTCCTTTAATGAAACTGATCATGAAGTATTTCAGCTGTGAGGGCCGCGTCTCCCATTTATATGCTTATCATATTAGGTTGCTGATGCATTTTACCCGGGTACGGATGATGAACATTCCTTACTTCATGTGCCGAAATCTTGAAAAGATGACCACTCCAGTGTAGCGCAAGACTCCTTAGCAGCAGTTCAACAGTATTTACCATTTTTCTCTCATAAAAATTGTGGTTGTTCATCAGCTTGGCTTACAGGGCATCACTTGGGGTGACTTCATATCTCGTGAGTCTTTCAGAACTTCTCAGGGCCCTTTAGACACTTTGCATGAGACAGGTGGACCTTCTTACCAGCATGAAGGTCATGAGACACACACTGCTACTATGTCGGTATTTATCACTTATCAGAAGGGCACTGGATAGTTGTTCGCGGCAGCCAAGCAAGTATTATCTCCACCCAGGGTGGAAGGGGTCTCGCTTCCCTCATCAGCACAACAGGTTCAGGACAAAGGCAAGGGGCCAATGTAGGATGAGGGGCCTTCAGTGGAGCGAGAGACTGACTTCATTCTTATAGGAGATGATGATACAGATGTGGGCCCGCAAAGTGAAAATCTCATGGAAACAATCCAAGAGCAGTAGGTAGACATTGACGGTTTTTCCTTCAACTTGGAGAGGGCTCAGTGGATTACAAATTACTTGGAGCAGAGAAATAAGCAGCTTGAAGACCAACAAACAATCATGGAATTACAAAACATTCGGGAGAATCACCAAGCTGCCTAAAGGAGGAAGATGGAGTTCACTTCATTAGAGAAAGAGATCAATGCCGATCGAGAATCTTGGCTTGAGAGAGCCAATGTCCACCTAGAGAGATTGCTGGAGAAGGCCAACAAGGAGAAAAAGTTGTTGAGACACATGGCTTTTCGTTACATGGCGAGGAACAAAGTTTGCAAGGCGAGAATCAGGAGCTTAAAGGCAAAATTGAAGAAGGCATCAAAGAGGCGAAAGGAGCATGATAGACTTCAAATATTGGCTGAGGCTTCCTTGGCCCAACACAATGCTTGATGGAGAAGACTCAGCCCAAATTTCAAAAAAATTAGAGCACTTTTTGCATTTTTGAAATTTTTGGCACAAAAAACAGAGTTTTCTGCCCTATGGAGGCATCATTTTGAGAAAAAATCAACATATTTGGATTTTCCATGAAGAAATATGCATGCTAACAAATGACCAAGAAATTTGGGCAGGTTTTGAGCCCTCAAAAAGGTAAAAAACACTCAAAAAATGACCTCACTACCCGTATTTTGACAGACAAGAAGCAGTGTTGGGAGAACTGAGTTGTGGAGGGGAAAATAAAGGCCAAATTGAAAAATTCCACTTGTGTTGGAAAGTATACAGGTAGACCTTTCCAACAATCATAGGTGGAGCTAATTGGGACACCGGGAAGGCCTCCAAAAGTGGGTCCAAATAGGCACTACGCATAGAGAATCAAGCGCGGCGCATAGAGGAAAAATGGCCAGTTTGACCATGTTTTGCTCTTTTTTTCGCCCAGTTTTGCCTAGTTTGAATTTTTACTTTCCTAATGGAAAATTTGTGATGTAATTTGATGTATATTGATGGATCATGATGTAAATATGTTATATTTTCACTTGTAGAGGTAGATTCATCAGTTTAAAGGTTGTTTGAAACTGAATGGATCAGTTCTCTTGTTTCTAGAGGCATGTTGTTATGTTGCCTAGTTTCTAGTTCTCAGTTTAGAATTAGTTGGATCAGCTCCTAAACATGTGAAATTGACCCCTAGAGGCAAGGATGAGCTATGTTTGTCTATATTATGTTGTTTTTCAGTCATTAGTAGGGTTGGACTTTTGAGAAATCCTTGAGCTTCATTGTACATTCATATCAGCATTTTGGCTAAGGAATTGAGACCAGGGTTTGGAGCACTATTTGGGATCCATGTGGAAATTTGTCTTGGTACAATGCTTTCTTTTGTAATTCTGAATTTTCTTATTTGTTTATGTATTCCATTCTCTATCTGATTTCTTCTTAATTAAACAAACAAGAGTGTAAGTAGAATCCATTGAAATTACAGTGCTCTACTTGAGGTTTGCTTTAGTTTTTTTATGTTTTCATCTGTTTGGAGAGGATCCATGAATTACCTTGCCCTCTTCAGCTCCTCACCTATCTAATATTTCCATCTCATTCAATTTCAAGTGCCAAAAAAGATTTCCTACCTTGCCCCATTGAGACCTCTACAGGACTGTGCCTCATTCCCTGCACCCGAAATCTGCCTTTTCATTTGAGCCAACAAATCATCAATTTATTCAATCAAACTCTTGCACACATATACCTAGCCTAATATCAGTAGTTAAATCAATCATCTCAAGCCCTTAGTGATCATAATTTGCTGAGATTGACCCGGAGAGAGCCCTCTCCTGACCTGGTAGGGCTAGCTACGAGGCTGAGCGTGGTTTGATGTGGACCTAGAATCTTACCTTTTCAACCTGAGGTAAATCTAGACACTAACATAGTGGCGACCATACTGGGGAGGAAAGTTTATTTTCATTGTTTGGATTTTTAGGCTACAGACGGAGCCTGAAGTTAGTGAGGTAGCCTTCGAAACGCTTTTTCTTTGCATTAGCAAAAGTAGATGAAAGCTACTTCAGTCAATCTCTGGTCTAGTTTATAAACTGAACATATGATCTAAATGATCACCCCAGTACATGTATCAAGTTTAGATCTAATTGTTGATGGTGGACAACGATCAGATGCTGGAAAGGATGAAATCATTCACCTGGTGATTCCAAATCAGTTTTGAGATCAGATCCAAGGACTCCACTGGAGGATGATCCTGACCAACATAAACATGAAAGGACAATATGGACAAATCAGGTATGCAAGTTGTAATTTCATCCAAGACATTTTGTTCTTTGTTGTAAATTATTTATTCTCTTTTCCTGAGGATGTCAAGAAGGCTTTGCAAAGTATATTATGTTTGAGAAGAGATCCTCGGCCTACATTTGATTCCTTCCCTTTGAAGATTGTGAATACCAAAGATTTGCATGCCTTTGAGCTTGATCAAGACATTTTTTCTGAATTTTGTGATGACCATCTTCAAATTGATGAGCCCCAAGAAACCAAGACTGATTCTATACCTTTTGTACATACCTCTATACCTTGTAAAATTCTAGATTGATACAAGCCTCTGAATTTACCTCCTATATTCCATGCTTTCCCTAAAAATCACGAAATATATCTACCAAGATTTGATGGTGAACGCGAAAACATCACTTCTGAGATACATGTATTGAATTTTGAGTCTTTTCTCGACCTTTTTGAAGTTGATGAAGAAGATGTCAGTATTAGGCTTTTTGCTATTTCTTTGCAAGGCAAAGTCAAGAGTTGGTTCAAAACCCTGCCTGATGCGAGCATCTCAGATTTCCAGCAGTTCGTCAAAGTTTTCCTCGACAGGTGGGTAGTTAGGCAGAACCCTTTCTTGATTATAGAAGAGTATAACCATCTGAAAAGATTGCTAGGGGAGACAGTACAACAATTTTCAGCTAGATTCAACCAAGTTTATTATTCAATGCCTGTTAATATAAGACCTCCTCCTGGATCCGCTCTCTTGCACTACTCGGGTGCCTTTGATCCAGAAATGGAGTTTCAGCTAAGAGAAAAGAACCTTGCAACACTTGAAGAGATGCAGAATAGTGCAGTAGATGTAGAGCCTCATTTGTTGATCCTAAGGGCAAAGTTGAAGGAAGAAGAGATGAAAAACATAGATCCGGAGGAATCAACATCTCTAGAGGTAAATCTTGACATTTTGGTAAGTGCAGTGGAAGAGATGATGCAAAGGATCACCGCAATGAATGATTATGATGTTCAAGCCCATGGCTCACTGATTGAAGAAGAACAAGCTGTTGATCCAAAACATTTTCTTTCTTATCCCCGTTTTTATAGATCTGATAGTGATTGTTTTATTGATCATCTTGGAGAAGAGAGATCTATTGATATGACATGTATGCTTGATGATGTCTTTTATACTGATGATTTTCCTCAGTTTGATCAATATGATGATGATTACGTTCTCCAAACAGAAGCTAATTTGCAAACAAATCAGCAGCTAGTTTGCGGGAGGAAGAAGTTCACTTTCAGTGACTTGAATACAATGTTCAACCATCACATATTAGCTATGGAAATGACGAGGAAAGTGAAACAAATTTTGAAGTAAGTGAAGGATCTTTTCCTTTTTGTTTTGCTTCATTTCAGTTCATCAGAGAAAACATTCATGCAATTAGAAATCAATTGTTGACAAGTCTTGATCTGAAACTTTTTGAGGGCAATGAAAACCTTGTTCAAGACTTCTCATATCTATATTTGCAGCCCCCGAATGCCATTGATTTGCAAGTTGCAAATGAAGACATGGAAGCTAGCACATATGATCAAATGATACAAGATGATTCTGTACCATTTTGTTTTGAATCATTTCAGGTTTTGAAGGGTAAATTGCATAGTATATCTTCAAATGAGCAGCCTGTAGGAAATCATGTAATCTCATCGGAACCAATAGAAAATGGGTTGCAGCAGTATTTTCAAGTTTTTCATGATCCAATCGCTGATGTGATGGATGATGTCTACATTCCAAGTCCTTCTCCATTGACTACATGTGAGCTTGAAATGTGTGCTGATATAAATTTGATCCGGCAGCTAGTTCCTTTGTCATTTTTAGCGGGAGTCTCATCACAAAGCTCAAATCAAAGTTTGCATTCATGAGAAGTAATCCATTGGATGAGCTAAGCCCCAGTTTGCATGAATTTCGAGATCCTTATGCAGTGTTTTGGAGGTATATAGAGAATCCATATCATTCAACGGATTTGTTTCCAAGTTTTCATGGGAGTTGCCTTTTAGTCATTCTCTCTTGTTGTTCATAAGAAAGCACTTGTGGAGAATTCAAGCAGCAGCCGGAATACTTATTTGGTTGAATTGGTTGTTTCATTTCACTTGATCAGCTGATGAATGAAATTGTTAGAGTAGGTTTTGATGAATAAGCACTACTTTGAGCATCATTTCAGTTTGTCGGTTTTGTTTAAGTTTCGAGTCAGTTTTTAGTTGAGTGGGAGTCAATTCGTGTCGTCAAGTTATCAATTTTCAGTCATGCATTTCATCTTGAGTTTGTGACTCCATAGCCCAATGGACAAAGGCACTGTCTGCTTTCCTAGATATCTGTAGTTCTTGGCACCTCCAAGGAGCTACCATCCCCATTGGAGCCAATGTTAGTGTCAGTATCTTCATCCCTCTGTTAGAGATCAAATTCTCTTGTTGCATTTCATATTAGGTGTCTCGCTCTGTCAGCTGCATTCCATTAGGAGCATGGATCATCTGATGATAGTGGCTTGCTGTACAGTTTCCCTCATGTCTTTTACCTGCTGGCCCATTTTCATTCATCAAAATCATTTGTAGTCATTTTTGTCTTCAAATTTGCAAAAGTTTTTCTAGGGTTTCATTATCATTTAGGTCTAGGGTTTCATTGGGGTTTCGTGAAAAAGTGTTTCAAGGTGTCCAATAATCCCCAGTAGGCACATGAGGAGGTTCCAACATCAATAAATTTATCATCAAGTGTTTGAAGACGTGTCTTTCCTCAAAACTCTATTTTGAGGAAAAACAAAGTACTTTTGCCTTTATTGTACAAAAATCATGAAACTGTGTTTTCTTCATTGTGTATCACTCCATCTACACCCTGGTTCCTTCCCTTAGCTCCAGTAGTTCCAACACCTACAAAACAAGCAAAGCTCAGGTCATTTTATTCATCACAAAGTTCAAATGAAGTGAAAAAGTCAAAAAAACATAGTTTGAAAATAAAGTCATTTGCAAAACATTATGAAAGTGGGTTTGGCAAAATTAAAATTGAAAAGCTCCATGTATAAATCATTTCTCCAAAGATTTAAAGCTCATTTGCACTCCAAGAGCAAAGAGAAAACAAAGCAAAGTGGTTGTGGTAAGCAAGTGAGAAGTTTGGGTGAAAATCGTTCCAAGTTGACCAGTGCGGTGCACTGGGCAGGAGGCGCAGCACATTGGGCCGCATTTTATAGTGTAAAAAAGCAAGGGTGCAGCACGTACACAGGGTGCGGTGCACACAACGAGAGAGCCATAAAACTTCCATAATTCGTTCAAATTTCCAAAAACACACGAATTTTCCTTGTTACAAGTAGGTAGAGCCTTCACCTCTGTTGTTTATCCAAATTCGGTGCTTGCTTCATGGTGGTTGATGAATGGTAATTGTTTAAAGAAATTAAACCCTACCATTTGAAATTCCTCAAAGAAAGTTGTTGCCTAGGGTTTTGATTGACTGTTTTTCCACCAAGTTCACTCCCTTACCCCATTTTTCCCATTGATTTCATTATTCCCTAAGTTCCCCTACCCCCTAAATTCATTAATCAGCTATCCCAATTTCCCTTTCCCAAAATCCCAAATGTAAATTCCCAAACCCTAATCCTATACAAAAACTCCCAAAACTTCCCATATTCCCCTAATTAAAATTTATCCCAACAGCCCCAAAATTCCCCACTATTTTTCCCTCCCCTTACAGTCCCTCATTTCACTGTTTTCCCTTGGTGGCAGAGGTCAAACACATCATCAAAGGTAGTTCAAGACAGTTTGACATATCAGCACCTATTTCTCCAAGACATTTTACCTACCATTAGCCATGGCATCTGATCCTTCATATGATTATGAAGAGGAGACCCAAAGTGACTCAACCACAGAGGGACATGCACCCAAGAGGCCTCATAGAGGTGGCAAACATATCAGAGAAGAACCAACCACTCTTGCTGAGTTACAGGCCTGCCCACTTGCCATCTCTTATTTCCGACATCAGTCATGTTATGAATTTTGTGAGAAGGTTGCTAGCATTCAGTTTCATCATGAGTTGGCCCGCTTATTTGTGTTGCATTTACATGGTGATCAAGCCACTCTTGTTGGGGTCACTTTCACATTAACACCATAATCCATTTCATTAGAAACTAGCATACCTAACATTGGAGAGCCATGGAACAAGAGGTAGAAAATTGACCGGCAGCATTATGAACCGTATATCAAACCTCGCTTTTTCAGACAGCTCAAGAGAGTGTTTCCTTTTCGGTACCTTAAAGATGAATATGCTCCTTTAATGAAATTGATCACGAAGTATTTCAACTATGAGGGCCGCTTCTCCCATTTATATGCTTATCATATTAGGCTACTTATGCATTTTAGCTAGGTATGGATCATGAACATTCCTTACTTCATGTGCCGAAATCTTGAAAAGGTGACCACTCTAGTGCAGCACAAGACTCCTCAACAACAGTTCAACAGTATTTACCATTTTTCTCTCATAAAAATTGTGGTTGTTCATCAACTTGGCTTACAGGGCATCACTTGGGATGACTTCATCTCTCATTAGTTTTTCAGAACTTCTCAAGGACCTTCAGAAACGTTGCATGAGATAGGTGGACCTTATGAAGGTCATGAGACACACATTTCTACTACGCTAGTATTTATTACTTATGAGAAGGGCACTAAACAGTTGTTCGCGACAGCCAAATGAGTATTATCTCCACTTAGGGTGGAAGGGGTCTCGCTTCCGTCATGATCACAACAGGTTCAGGACAAAGGCAAGAGGCCAATGCAGGATCAGGGGCCTTCGGGGGAGTGAGAGACTGACTTCATTCTTATAGGAGATGATGATATAGATGTGGGCCCGCAAAGTGCAAATCTCAAGGAAATCATCCAAGAGTAGCAGGCAGAAATTGATGGTTTGTCCCTCAACTTGGAGAGGCTCAGTGGATTACAAACTACTTGGAGTAGAGAAATAAGCAACTTGAAGATCAGCAAACAATCATGGAATTACAAAACATCCGGGAGAATCGCCAAGCTGCACAAAGGAGGAAGATGGAGTTCACTTCATTGGAGCAAGAGATCAATGTCGATCAAGAATATTGGCTTGAGAGAGCCAATGTCCACTTAGAGAGATTGTTAGAGAAGGCCAACAATGAGAAAAACTTGTTGAGACACATGGCTTTTTGTTACATGGCGAGGAACAAAGTTTGCAAGGCGAGAATCAGGAGCTTAAAGGCAAAATTGAAGAAGGCATCAAAGAGGCGAAAGGAGCATGATAGACTTCAGATATTGGCTGAGGCTTCCTTGGCCCAAACAAATGCTTGATAGAGAAGACTCAACCCAAATTTCAAAAAAATTGGAGCACTTTTTGTATTTTTGAAATTTTTGGCACAAAAAGCAGTGTTTTATGCCCTATGCACCGCGCCACTTGGCACTAACTTTTGATGGAGGCATCATTTTGAGAAAAATTCAACATATTTGGATTTTTCATGAAAAAATATGCATGATCACAAACGGCCAAGAAATTTGAGCAGGTTTTGAGCCCTCAAAAAGGTCAAAAACACTCAAAAAGTGACCTCACTGCCCCTATTTTGACACATAGGAAGCAGTGTTGGGAGAACTGAGTTTTGGAGGGGACAATGAAGGCCAAATTGAAAAATTCCACTTGGGTTGGAAAGTAGATAGGCATACCTTTCCAACACGAATACGTGGAGATAAGTTGGACATTGGTAAGGCCTCCAAAAGTGGGTCCAAATAGGTGCTACACATAGAGAATCAGGTGTGGCGCATAGAGAAAAAATGGCCAATTTGACCAAGGTTTCCTCTGTTTTTCGCCCAGTTTTGCCTAGTTTGACTTTTTACCTTTGTAATGGAAAACTTATCATGTAATTGGATGTATATTTATGGATCATGATGTAAATATTTTAGATTCTCACTTGTAGAGGTAGATTCATCAGTTTAAAGGTTGTTTGAAACTGAATGGATCAGTTCCCTTGTTTCTAGAGGCATGCTGTTATGTTGCCTAATTTCTAGTCCTCAGTTTAGAATCAGTTGGATCAGCTCCTAAAAATGTGATCTCAACACCTAGAGGCAAGGATGAGCTACGTTTGTCTATATTATGTTGTTTTTTAGTCATTAGCAGGGTTGGAATTTTGAGAAAGCCTTGAGCTTCACTGTACATTCATATCAACATTTTGGCTAAGGAATTGAGACCAAGGTTTGCAGCTCTCTTTGGGATCCATGTGGTGATTTGTTTTGGTACAATGCTTTCTTTTTTAATTCTTAATTTGCGTATGTGTTTATGTATTCCATTCTCTATCTGATTTATTCTTAACTAAACAAACAAAAGTGTAAGTAGAATCCATTGAAATTACATTGCTCTGCTTGAGGTTTGCTTTAGTTTTTTTATGTTTTCATCTGTTTGGAGAGGATCCATGACTTGCCTTGCCCTCTTCAGCTCCTCACCTATCTAATATTTCCATCTCATTCAATTTCAAGTGCCAAAAATGATTGCCTACCTTGCCCCATTGAGACCTCTGCAGGACTATGCCTCATTCCCTGCACCCAAAATCTACCTTTTCATCTGAGCCAACAAATCATCAATTTATTCAATCAAACTCTTGCACACATATACCTAGCCTAAGATCAGTATTTAAGTTAGTCATCTCAAGCCCTTAGTCATCATAATTTGCTCAGATTGACCCGGAGAGAGCCCTCTCCTGACCTGGTAGGGCTAGCTACCAGGTTGAGCATGGTTTGATGTGGACCTAGAATCTTACCTTTTGAGCCTGAGGTAAATCTAGGCTCTAACAGGTTGGAGGGGTTAGATGAGGATGAATTCTACTTTTAACTAGTGTGCTTAGTGGAAGCCACCTAGGGAGGCCCTCAAACCGAGGATGACCTGATTGAGAATCTGATTCAAAATCCCCCTCCCAGTGTGCTGCCATTAGAGGAGTTGGTGGAGGGTACCCAATCCAGAGCTATAATAGACCTCTGTGTAGCTGATTAAACCTCTCCCAGAGTTAAGAATGTGGAATTTGGCCCTGAAAGAACATTGAATATCAGCTCATCCCTATCCCCTTCTCAGGAAAAGGAGTTGTGTAGCCTTCTGGACCACCATTTGGATGCTTTCGCTTGGAGGTATAAGGAGATGAAAGGAGTCCACCCTTCGGTCTATACCCATCACGTTTACATTAAAGATGATTGTAAACCAGTCAAGAAGCCTCAGAGGAGAATGAACCCAGCCCTTAAGGACATTGTTAAAGAGGAATTGCAAAAGTTGCTCGACGCAGGATTCATCTACCCCATCTCTGACAATGAATGGGTTTCTCCTCTGGTGCTTGTGCCCAAGAAAAATGGGAAGTGGAGAATTTGCATAGATTATCGAGAACTTAAAAAGGCCACCAAGAAGGACCATTTCCCTTTTCCTTTCATAGATCAAGTGTTAGATGGGCTGGAAGGGAAGAAGTTCTTTTCTTTCCTAGATGGGTTCAACAGGTATAATCAGATCCAAATTAGCCCAAAAGACCAAGATAAGACCACTTTCACTTGTCCATTGGGTACCTTTGCCTACTGGGTCCTTCCCTTTGGGCTATGTAATGCCCCTTCCACTTTCCGGAGAGTAGTACTGAGCATATTTGCTGAGCTGGTTCATGATTCGGTGGAAATCTACATGGATGACTTTACTCCTTACGGGTATAACTTCCAAGAAGCATTGAATAACCTCGGAAAATTTTTAACCAAGTGTATTGAAATGAACTTGTACCTCAGTCCTGAAAAATGTGAATTCCTGATGACTGAAGGGACTGTGCTAGGTCATACTATTTCTCAACAAGGATTACAGATGGATCCTAACAAAATTGCTATCATCCAAAAGGTTCCGCCTCCTCAAAAGGTAAGAGATGTTCGGAGCTTTCTAGGCCTAGCAGGATATTATAGAAGATTCATTGAAGATTTCAGTAAACTAGCCTTGCCATTGTTTGGTCTTTTGGGGAAAGACGTTGAGTTTATATGGACTAACAACTGTTAAGAGGCTCTGGATGAGTTGAAAGATAAGCTGGTAACTGCCCTGTTATAGACATTTTTGGGCACTGCAACTCCAATCATAAATGTCCATAAAATGAGGGCTCCTAAGTGCCTAAAAGTGTTGCTTCACTACCTAAAGGAACAAGGTCAGTTGATTACATCATCTCCCAGAAGTTCTCCACAGAAAACTGCTCAGAAATGGTCAAAACTAGACCATAATGAATGCCAAGTGCAGAGGGTGTGATGCATATCACCTTCCCAGTGTAAAGGGTGCGATGCATACTGGATGGCCCCTCTGTAGGGTGCGATGGGTGAGAATGGAAAATGGCAGAGACAGTTTAGGAGGTGGAAGATCATAGAATCTTCCAAAAACTTCCCCTCTGACACTTGCCTCTCTAATTTCAACCAGGGATGAGTAAGAGATCATCAATCTCCAAGTGGAATCAAGAACTATCAGAGAGAGGACACTAACCAAAATCCTAGAAGCTGACTCACCCCCCTACAATCATCTATATATGGATCCCTCATCCCAGAGATCCAGGGGGCTGGAATCTTGTATCTTGAAGAGAAGTGTTGTTGGTTTTTTGGTGTAACATCATAGTGTTGGGTGATCTAAGCTTTACTTGAGGTGAAGAAGGGCTTTCTTGCTAGAGGATGATGCTGGGCCAGAACAATTGGTTGTAATCCTCTTGCTATTCTTGATATTAATAAAGCTATTCATGTTTTCCTCCACATTCGTGTATGTTTGATTGTATATGCATTTGTTTGGTTAATACATATCTGGTCCTGTGTTGTTTATGAATATAGATCTCTGTTCTTCGATAGTATTATGCTGCTTTGATTCCACAGGTGCTCTCTGAAGCTGTGTAGACAAAGAAGGAGCAACAAAGATCTATTGAGAAGGAGAGGAACTGAGCAAGGAACCAATCGCAAGACAAAGGTTGGTGTCCTCTGTTCCCCTCTTGTCTATTTTTCATAAAGGAAAACGAAAGTAGTTTTAACTTGTTTGTTTCTAAGATAGCTACCAGTCTTAGTGGGAATAGAAGCTCTAAGTAGACACTATTCCCGGTAACAAAATGGCGACTCCATTGGGGAGCGAATAGATTGTTTGCTAGTCTATTTTTGTTTGTTTTATAAACTTACAGACGGAGCCTGAAGTCAAGCTACCTAGCCTTCGAACTGCATTTTCTATGCAAGTGCAAAGTAGATCAATGCTGCTTCAGTCTATCTCCAGGTTTTGTTTATAAATTAAACAATCGATCTGAAAACACTCTAATTGCCCTAAGTGGTGGCTCTAGTAACCTCCTTAGATCAACCCCTGTGATTTATATTTATTGAACATCACTTACTCGGCCTAAATCCCTAAACTGAAATGCAAATTGTGATCAAAGACTGGATAAAAGTCTCGCACAGGTACCATCGCACCCTCCCTTCAAGGCAGTCTGTATGCATTGCATTTCTCGTGTGCAATAGGTGCGATGCATACTATATTCCCTGTGTGACAGGTGCGATGGTCAGGGAAGGTTAATTTTACCTTCAGACTTTGGTTTTTCTTCACTCTTCTCAGTTCTATTCAGGAGTTTTGTTGTCTGTGGTTAGTATATCTCTATGGAAACCCCCTTCTCTTCCATCATTCCGCCTCCATTGTGCAAAGAACTATAAGTGTTATTATGTATTGTGTGTCATTTCCAGTTCTCTTTTACAAAGAAGTAGTGTAATCAGACTATCGTTTCTTGATCTAAAAGTGTCGCAAGTGTCGTTTTCAGTCATAGAAGAGAATCCCATTGTTCTTGATAGTCGATTATATTGTTACTCTTGTATGTTATTTGAATTAGTATTTTTTCAAGTATCGAAAACAATTTTCATTTCGAAATTGCAAAGTGTCGTCCTTATCTTCACTTCATTTTGAAAAAGAAATTTGTTAGTATTGTTGCTTTGGAAAATAATTCAGATTTTCATTTGACGTTCTTCTTGTCATTCATACATTAAGAACGCTGAAAACAAATACATGCATGTGCATTTGCATTAAGACTGCTTGGTTTGATTTAGGACAGTGAATTTAGTGTGTGCTCTGTGCTCTTTGTTGAAAGACCCTAAGTTCTCTTTCCTTAGTAGCTAGGATTTTCATTGCAAAAAGAAGATTAAACATTTGTTTATCACCTTAGAATGTATTTTAGGAATTGTATACACATCACGCGGTGAACCTGAAAGGCAAATTTTTAAACAAGATAAACTATAAAATAAATTTAATGAATCTAAAAACGCTTTGAAACCGAACGCACAACATCTAGAAGTCTAGGCTAGAGACATATTCCAGCATCGTAAAACCTGGTAACTGTTGTTTTCATTGTTGGTTGGGTGATTCCTCCACTTTGAGATGACAAGTGCCAGTACAGACTTGTGCTCCCACGTACCGTCGAGGATATATTGGGAGACCACAATAGGCTATATCCTTTATCCTTAGGAAGTCGTGTCTACCGCCCTATCAATCACAATGCACTGAACACAACATTTGGGAAGATTGACTGCCATACCATAAAAAGTATTCTGCAGTTTTGCGATTGGT
>APFE031164550.1:130981-145484 GCA_000404065.3 Pinus taeda
CATAAACTGAGGGCTCCTAAGTCCCTAAAAGTGTTGCTTCACTACCTAAAGGAACAAGGTCAGCTAATTACATCATCTCCCAGAAGTTCTCCACTGAAAACTACTCAGAAATGGTCAAAACTGGACCATATTGAATGCCCAGTGCAGAGGGTGTGATGCATATCACCTTCCCAGTGTAAAGGGTGCAATGCATACTGGATGGCCCCTCTGTAGGGTGCGATGGGCGAGAATGGACAAATGGCAGAGACAGTTTGCGAGGTCGAAGATCATAGAATCTTCCAGAAACTTCCCCTCTAACACTTGCCTCTCTGATTCGGACCAGGGATGAGTAAGAGTCATCAATCGCGAAGTGGAATCAAGAACTATCAAAGAGAAGACACTAATCAAAATCCCACAAGCTGACTCACCCCCCTACAATCATCTATATATGGATCCCTCATCACATAGATCTAGGGGGCTAGAATCTTGTATCTTGTAGAGAAGTGCTGTTGGTTTTCTAGTGTAACATCATAGCGTTGGGTGATCTAAGATTTACTTGAGGAGAAGAAGGGATTTCTTGCTGGAGGATGATGCTGGGTCAGAACAATTGGTTGTAATCCTCTTTCTATTCTTGATATTAATAAAGCTATTCAAGTTTTCCTCCTTATTCGTGTATGTTTGATTGTATATTCATTTGTGTGGTTAATACATATCTGGTCTTGTGTTGTTTATGAATATAGATCTCTGTTCTTCGATAGTATTATGCTGCTTTGATTCCACAGGTGCTCTATGAAGCTGTGTAGACAAAGAAGGAGCAGCAAAGATCTATCGAGAAGGAGATGAACTGAGCAAGGAACCAAGCGCAAGATAAAGGTTGGTGTCTTATGTTCCCCTCTTGTCTATTTTTCATAAAGGAAAACGAAAGTAGTTTTAACTTGTTTTTTTCTAAGATAGCTACCAGTCTTAGTGGGAATAGCAGCTCTAGGTGGACACTATTCCCGGTAACACGCCCCAATCTTTAGAGGTCCAAACTGGGCCCTACCTTTCCACATCCACACTGATGCCTTGAACAAAGCCATAGGGGTAGCGTTAGGACAAATTGAAGAGAAGCTACCATATGCCATATACTTTGTTAGCAAAAACCTGTCCAAGGAAGAATTAAACTATACTGTGACCGAAAAAGAGCTCCTACTTGTAGTCCATTCCCTAAACAAGTTCCAACACTACATCATTGGTTATCAAACATTTGTACACACTGATCATGCTACGATTTGGTATATGATGAATAAACCTAATGTAAATGCTTGTATCATTAGATGGTTATTGTTATTGCAGTAATTTGATTTGACCATTGTGGACAAGCTAGGCAAGGAAAATGTTGTTGCTGATTTTCTGTCTAGATTAGATTTGCCTGTAGGTGAAGAATGGACGGTAGATGATCAAATGCTGGATGAACACCTGTTTTCTATTTGAGTACTCTCTCCATGGTTTGCTGATGTAGAAAATTACTTGGTTTCCGTACAGTTCCCTCCACACCTATCCTCAAAAGAGAAGAGCAAAATTGTGAGGAAAAGTGCCCCATGCACTTGGATTGGGGGCAACCTGTTTAAACTTGGCCCAGATCAGATCTTAAGGCATTGTGTCAGGGAGGAGGAAGTTTTTGACATCCTCCTAACCTGTCAAGATGGGCCATGTGGAGGCCACTTTGCAGCAAAAAGGACCGCCTTCAAAATTCTACAGGCAGGCTACTATTGGCCCACTCTTCATCAAGATGTCAAAAGATACATTAGCCAATGTGACTGGTGTCAAAGGATGGGGAAACCGACTCTGAGGGATGAAATTCCCCTCCAACCTCAAGTGACTTTCGAGCTATTTGAGAAGTGGGGCATGGACTTTGTGGGTCCTATCAATCCTCCTTCTAGGTAGAAGCCTTACATCATTGTGTGCACGGACTACCTGACAAAGTGGGAAGAGACAAAGGCAATCAAGGTAGCGACATAAGAAAAAGTGGCTGAGTTTTTGAGGGGAAATATCTTCTACAAGTTTGGCTACCCAAGAGAATTGGTCACAGATCAAGGAAGTTAGTTCACATCTAACCTAATTGAATACCTGCTCGCTCATCACAGGATCAAGCACAAAACCTCCACCCCTTATCATCCGCAAGCAAATGGGTAGGTGGAGGTCACTAATAGGGCTTTGGAAGAGATTTTGACTAAAGTGGTGAGCAGCAGCAGAAAAGATTGGGCAGATCGCTTGGTTGAGGCCACCTGGGCCTACAACACCACTTGGAAAACTACAACAGGTTTCACACCTTATGAGCTGGTCTATGGGAAGAAGGCTTTTCTATCTATAAAATTTGAGTACAAAACATTGAGGTTGGCAGCTCAACTGGACCTAGACCTCAGCCATGCACAGCAGGAAAGATTACTACAGCTCAATGGAATGGATGAACGAAGAATGCAGGCCCTCGTCCACTCAGAAGTGGTCCAACTTCAGAGAAAGATATGGCATGACTGGCACCCTAATGAAAAGCAATTTTAGCCAAGAGATTGGGCACTACTATATGACTCGAGATACAAGGATTTCAAGGGGAAGCCGAGGACAAGGTGGCTGGGACCATATACAGTGGAAAAATGCAACGAAAATGGTTCAATCCTTATCAGGACCATTAATGAAGAAGCCATCCCTATGCTCGTCAATGGGCATAGATTGAAAATCTACAGGAAGCGCCTTTCTAAGAAAGATTTCATTAAATGCTGGAAAAATTAGTGCTAGTAGTGGAGTCGAGCCCTGCCTCTACTTCACCCACACCTTGATTAAAAAAAAAGGAAGAAAAAGAAAAAAAACAGAAAAATAATAAAAAGATCCTTGGGTGAAAACCTCTTAGAGGCACCTAGGGTAGACAGTGAGGGTGAAAACCTCCCAGAGGCGCCCCAGCTGTCTCTCTCTCTCTCAAAAAAAAAAAAAAAGAGAGAGGAAAAAGAAAATAGAAAAAACAAGGAATAGACCTAATTTCTGTTGAAAAATTGCAGGTTGTAGAGGAAACATTGCAGGTTAGGAGGGTCGCACAAAGCAAGGATAGAGGTCAGCATCAGGTTGCGAGCACCCCTCACAACAACTTCCTCCATGACCACTCCCCTTTCCTAAGATTTGATCACATTCGGGTAAAAATTTTGCCTTCTACAGGAAGTTTTGGGCCTTCTAGAGGAAGTTATGGGCCTTCTACAGGAAGTTCTGTATATTCTACAAGAAGTTCCTATAGACCCCTCAGACAGGCCAGAATTTATCTTGGGAGAGAATCTAAAGGTTGGAATCTGTCTGTTAGGTCTATAAGCACCCCTGTTTCCATCCATTACCATATGTCACCCTGTTTCATCTCTTTACACCTCCGCTACAGCCATCCTATTATTTGGTCCTACACAGTCACACAGAAAAAACCATGTTTTCTTCATACTACCAGCAAGAACTTTTAGTAACAAATCAAGCAGTAGTGTCTCGCTCACCATACCTGTCAATCTCCATCTGGACTCCTCCTCAGCCGAATCCCTCGTCAGCAGTATAGCCCTGCTCATTTTAGCTTGCATCCCAGGAGGAGAAGCAGCTACAAGACATCCCACAGGAATCCTGTAGCAGCTGATCCCTCTGGAAGACATACTCTGGAGACAGGGACAGTCGGAAACGACAAAGGAAACATGCAAAAGGCCCATCTGGAACGTGAGAATATTATCAGCACCCGAAGCCAAGCAAAACTTGTGCATGCAGTGACAACAAACGAAGGAATGGGTTCCAAAACTCGTGCATGCAACATCAACGAATGAAGGAATGAGTTCCAATGGTTCCAAGACTTGAAGTCTGCATAATGTGGCCGTGACCACACAGGTAAGTGCCTAAACTCATTCATCAATTGCATAAACTATATTTCAAAAGATGCATGCCTATGGAAATGGTTCGGATTGAATGGAAACAATGGCCAGTCAACTGGCCACCCTCAGCCAGTTACATAGCCTTGTGGGATCTGAACGAGCCCAGTTACATTCAAAATCACTGATGAGATGTGTAGCCAACACGTTTGGAGTGTCCATTCAAGGAGAAATCGTCGAGACTGGTAGTGGTGGCGGTGGTTAATGGTAGAGGAGAGGTGATGCCAGTCAGAAACACAGAGAGAAATTATGGCCATGATGTCAGATCAATAGTTTGGTCTGGCCACTCATTCCCTCACCTCAAATCATGCCGCGGTTAAAAGATGCTCGGCTGAAACTCACACCACATTCCGTTCATTTTGCACTTGCAACGTCCTCGACTGGAGTACGTGTCCTCTGCTTCCAAAAACTGTTAACCAGTCGTCCTCCACTTGTTTTTCTACTTGTTTTCAAAAATCTCCCATGTATCGGGCTCACTCAGAGGCGCAGTGACATTTTACAAGAACTAGGGGGTCTTGTACAGGAAGAGTTCTACAGGAAAGACTGCACAACTTTCCAGAGCAGGGAAGCCGGGATTTTTCTTCGTCGAATTTGGAGCTCCAAATGAGGTAGGCTCAGAAAAAACTCCTCTATGCATGGTATGTTTTGCAAAGGTGGTGAACTGAATGGCATCAAGTTGGAAAATCAGAGAAAAAATCTGCCTGTGTGTTGCAAGTAAAACATTTGCCTATGTATTGCACTGGGTTTCCCAGTTGTTTCTGCGTCCAGAAGTTTCCTCTTTTTAAAATTCTCCTGTAGTGGGGATATATGCAGCTATGAGGGCCAGCCTGCATATGATGTTTTCTGCATATCTATATGTGTGCTAAGAAGAAAACTTGATCTCTGTACTCTGTCTGTAGAAACAAAACTCTTCCTTTCATAAACAGACAACCGAGTTCTGGGTAACAGCAGCCTTAAAACTAGGGAATTGTTGCTAATTGATATTGAACAGCTGAGAAATTCCTTCTTGAGTCCAGGGGGAAACCATAAACAACATTCCCTTTTATAACCAAAGCATAAAAAGAGCACCAAGAGGATTCAAAAGGAAAGAACCCTCGGACTCCAGCAAATTGCACGAGCATCCTGAGGTGGTGGACCTATTCACATGAGCCAACTTGATGTCATTCTTTGACAAAATTTAGGGTCATGATGAGGAGATAGCTGAGGAATTTTTAATGTCCCTGAGACCTCAATCAAAGACACATGCCACAATTAGTTTTAGGGGTTTGACCCTATAACTTACTCCTGAGCTCGTCAGTCGAGTTACTGGTCTACCACTAGAGCTCCCGTGGAGCAAAGAAAAGAGCTCATTGGGCCAAGCTTCCAAGAAAACATTCTTTCTACTCGACGAACATCTTGTAGAAGACAAAAACGGGGTGAGGAGAACCAGCTTGCCTCCTCTCTGGAGTGAATTCAGTTTCCAAATCATGAAGTACATTACCTATGAAGGAAGATTTAGCATCATCTATGGTTATCATTTCAAGTTGTTGTGTGAACTAAGACATGGAATTGATTTACCTCTAGCCATGAAACTGAGCATTCCCTATTTTCTTCATCAATCACTAATTGAATGTGGTAAAAAGTTGAATGAAGGGATTCTAGATCAATTGGCCCATCATGGGCTCATCAAACTATTAGTGGAAGATGCCCTGCACACCTACACTATCCCCATATCTTGGGAAATCTTCTAAAACATGTCTAGGGATGGAAACATGAGAATTTTGGCCAAAGAAATCACCCCATCTAGCAGTGAGGAGGGGGGAAACACTAAAGAAGGTGAGAAAACCAATGATGGAGGAACGCAGGACATTCAGGCACAGCAAGAACAGAAAGGAAAAGGGTAAATGGGCCAGATTGCTGAGCCTAAAACAGAGGCACAAACAAAAACACAAACACCACAGGAAAAGAGAATGCAGAGTAGAGCAGTGAGGGCTGAAAAACCCCAAATGAAGGTTGTCACAGCCAAAGCAGTCACACAGAAACAAAAGGGAAAGACACATCCTAAAATAGCAGCAACACAGACAGAAACAATTAACACAGGGACTTCTACAGGAAGCAGGGAAAAAGAACAACAACAAAAGAAATCACCTGAGATATTGGCAAGGGAGGCAATAGTTGTGCTTGCTACCTTAAGCACACCTCCAAAACAAAAAGGGAAGAGAAAAAGGCAAACCTCCATGTACTTTAAAGCAAGGAAGAGCACATAGATCAAAGCGGGCAGAACCCAACCTCAATCAAAGGCACCAATTGTCATTGAGGACACAACGCCTAAGCCAAAAGAAGATTCCCCTGCAAAGATGTCCATCACATATGAACGAGGAAGCCCGAAAACCTCCACCTGGAGAGAGAAAATTAGGCTGGTGGACTCAAAGACAGCTCTACAGGAGGCTTAGACAGCTCTACAAGAAACTCTAGCTAAGCTAAGGGAGACTGAGAAACTGGAGGAAAAGGCGGCCAAACCATCACAGGAAGAAGAAAATACCAAGGAAATACTAGAGCCAAGCCCCCAGCCTAACTTGGGCTCATACTATAACCTGTAGATAATTCCCCAGAAATTTGCGGTGCCACTTTTCTTTGCACTGGAAGAAGAAAGTGTTAGGACTCACACCTGGATGAGGATTTCCAAGTCCAAGGGTGTGGCAGACAGAGGCCACCTGGAAGAACAACTCAAGGAATCAAGAAAGGAATTGGCCATGGTAAGGCATGTGGAAAGAAGTCAAAGGGCCAAATAACAAGAAGAGAATGAGCTACAGAAATAGCAGTTGCAGCTCCAGGAAAGTCATAGGGAAGATAGGCCCTCCACTTTGAGAGAACAGCAGCAATAGGAAAGGCCTCCAACAGACAAAGAAACCTCTGATGAACAGTAAAGAGAGGACAGGCTGCAGGTTGAGGTAGAGGCGCTAACAAAACAGCTACAGGAGAAGGAGTCACAAGCAGCAGAGGAAATACAATTTCTAAAGCAATAGGTACAAGAGAAAGAAGCCCAACTGGCCTGCATGGCTAGCTGGGCAGTAGCAGCCTTGCAATGTAGGAAACCTGACAAGTCATATGCCTTATATCTTAAAGATCAATGGATGCAGTTCCAGATTAACACCTTGGCCCAAAGGAGCACCATTCCATTTCAAAATTACCATCAATTCATGGCTTTGTGTGACAGTAGCTCAGCAGAAGATAAGCCAAGTTATTAGAATTCTATTTACACAACTTGGCCCTTCCAAAAATGAATTTGTGGGACCCCAATGCTGCATTGGGTGGTGTACAACTTATGGCCATGGCCTCGTGGTTAAATCATGAGGAAAAAAGAGCAGCAAAGATTCAGGATATTATGAACAGGGAGCTAAGTGAGCCACCCATGATCAGAGTAGAACCAGAGGATCCCTCAACCTTAATATATGCCCATCAGCACCTGGCCAACAACCCTTAGGATCTACGAGACTACATTGAACGACAAGCTCAGGCCATTGCTCATTTTGAGGACATGGAAAGATTGTTGGGGGATAACTTCATTCATGCTTGCACAAGGAGGTGGAACACGCTATCCCACAGTCTGAAAATAATAGAATACCACACCCCAACAAGGATGAGGGAGGCCTTGGCAAGAGTACCACTCTACAAACAGTCAATGCAAAATCTAGAGGCCAACTGGATCGGCCTAAAGTTCAGTCCTCCCTTTCTTTTAGGACTGTTGGAAGGGGTCAAAGAAGAAGAGGAGCATAGGCAGTGGGAGGAAGTAGAGAGAAAAGTAAGATTCCATGACTGAGAAGCAGACATTGCCTTCGAAACCTGGGATGTTAGAGAGGCAGTCAAGTCAATCAAAGATGATGAGTTGGATTAGTTGCTCAGAGGATGAGAAACCCTTTTAATAGGGGGTGATGATGAGCCGCAAAAATGGGTAACTTATTGGGCTCATTATTGCCTATTATTCTCGATTTATCCACCATTCTTCATAGTTTATGCATGCTTTTGAGTATATTTATGTTAATTGAATGAATGAGAATAGTCACTTGACCATGAAGTCTAATACGTGGTAATTGCAGATTTTTGGACAACTTTTGGACCAAGGTCAAGCATTTATGAGCCAATTGATAGCCAATCACGAGGGAACAAGGGTGAGGATTCGTAGGAAGGGTGTCTCCTGCACTAAATGGCCCCTTCCTCGAATTCTCCACCATCAGCTCAGAGTTCAGCAGGCCACCAAAGATGATTCCCAAGGGCAGCCGAGCAGCGTTTTGTAAAGTGACTGATTACTTGCAATTTGAGCAGTCGAGCCCCTTGAGTTAAGGAGGGATGTTGGAGGTCCTCGTAGTGCATAAGAATGAAGGCTTCCAGCCTTCATAGGTTACTTTTTGAACATTTGTACTTTGCACTTTAGTGCTGCTCTATTTTCAGCTCATTTTGGTGCTTTTGCTGTAAACATTTCTATGACATGGTTATTTTCTGAGTAATGGAGATTAGTTTCATTTTGCATCAGCTTTGAGATTTGATCTTGTTCTTAGGAGCCTATATCTCTTGGGGTTTGGCCCAACCCAAGTGCCAGGACCTCCTCTGTGTACTGTTATATGTTTTTGTTGTATTCATAGAATAACTTCTGCTAGTAGATTAAAATCTTGCTTGGTTACTTAGTCCATTTTTTATGATTGAAATAGCTTTTCATGTTTCAGGTCGATTTAATAGGTTGGTAATAGAAAATATCTTCAAAAAGGGCCATCAAGAAACCCTTGAGCTCCCCTCTCCCTCCTTGGGACCATGAGCTGAGACCAAAGTGTCCTTGCTGCCACAAAAACACTGTTCTTGCTTCTTCATGCAATTGCTAGTGTTAGATTCTTAGTTGAAAAAGTTGGTACCAGTTGTGATTACAAGCTTAGATCCATTCTTGCTTGGTTTTCATATTTTTCTTACATGATCTTCTGCCAATCAACTTCTATCCATCATGATTTCTAGTTTTTTAGGTCAAATTAGGTTAAAGTAGCTAGATCTTTGGTTTTCCTAGTCTTCGTTTGATCAAATTGAAAAATAACGTGCAGAGCACCTGTGGTACCTCCCTACCTACCCTTACTCCATCATACAACCTACTCCAATCCCTAATCCAAGATTCCTTCCCTTCATTTGCACATTTTTCCACTTTTCCCTAATTTCTACATTCTTGTGCATCATTGCTCTCGCCATCCTTGAACAAATCCAACCACCTTCATCACTCCCTAGCTCCATTCACCTGGTCCTAGACCCCTTCACATCCTCATCTAACCTCCATCTCCACTTCTCCATCTTTCTTCCACCATCAACCCTCCAAAATCCCCTTTCGGAACATCTTGTAGGACATCCTGTAGAACCCCTGTAGACTTCCTATAGAAGCTCACGAAAGCGGTTTCTTGGGATTCGAACACTGTGAAACTCTATGGAAGGGTGCTAGGGACCCCTTAGGCCCCTTTCTCACCTTCCCAACCTCCTGCAAGTGCCTATGCCATTTCCTTTTGCCAATCAACCTCTGCACAGTCAAAAACAGTTAAAGCACATGCATAATAATTATGACAACTTACTCAAAAATACAAAAAGATTCTCTTTCCAGATTTTACTTCAAAAGTAGCTTAGTCACATGCATTTTTCCTTTCTAAGAGTCAATGGCATCCATTTCCACCACTTTCATCTCTTTTCTTGCACCAATAGGGTTAGTCGGTAAATCTAGGGTTTGCTAGGGTTTGCATTTCCTTTCAGCTTTCAGCTTCTTTCTGCAAGTAGACTAGCCTCTTTTGAGTTAGCTTTCATCCATCACAGTTAAAACCTTCTTCTAAGAGCTCATAGAAGTTGACTTAAGCTCCTAGCGGACTTGTGCTAGCTGATCAAGTGACAACCGTGGCAAGAGCCAGTACTTGTGCATATAGCACCGTCGCTTCCAAGTTTGTTACGAACTATCGGGTTGATAAAAGTAAAGAAGGGAGACCTAGGAGTTTTAACATTATTGATGCAATATTAGAGCCCACCAGGAATCACAGGGGGTTTGAGGGGTGCAGGTAAGCCCAATCTATGGGGTTCAAGGCAGTGCCCTGGAAAATTGTGGTTTTGTATCCTATGTTAGGTTGGGCAGACCTACCTATTGTTGTGTGCATGATTTTCGCACATGGTTTTGGAAACAATGGTTTTCGATCCATGGTTTTGGATGTGATGGTTTTCGGTCCATGGTATTAGATGCTTTGGCAAGTATAAATATGTATTGTAACATTGTAAGGAAAATAATGAAAAATCAAGCTGGTAGTCCCAGTTTTGGGATCCAGGGGAAATCTCTTTGTATATGTGTTTTATGTGTTATGCTCTCGCATTGTTTATTTTCTGTGTTTTAGATTCGTATGCAGGTAATTTCTGTATAGGGTTAAAACCTACATTGAACCCTATACGTAGGGGTCTGTTCCATCATCAACTCATAACTTGTACAGGTGCACTCATAATGTCCTACGGACCTACAGAAATTGCAGAACAATTGTAGTGAATTCTGTGTGTACTTCTGTAATAGATGGCAATTATCTATAGCATTCTTTCCTCCTATCTAACAAATTGCGCACCATAATGCAGACACCGCACTCGGTCCTGCTTGTGCCTCTGGTCTTAGTGGCATTGGCCCTCCTACCGCAAGGTAATTTGCAAACACCAGGCAATGGTCTTTGTCGTGCCCCTGACCCTTGCATTTTATGCACCATACTTTGTCACGCACCTTGGTAGGGTTGTATTGTCTTGTTTCAAACTCTGCATCTCTAGGCACAATTTTTTCAACTGTGCATGAATCTGCTGAACTCCCAGGTTAGGATCTTGTATCAGGGTTGTTATCACAAAATATGACCCTAATAGGCTGTTGATCAAGTAGACTCTAAGCAACTCTTTCAAACCAATCTTTTGGTTGAGGCTTAGCCTCCTCAACTTGAGAGGGCTCTGTCAATAGGTTTAAGATTTTTGATTAATGATTACATGGCTAACTCTATGAATAAAAATGAACAAAAATGTATAACTGGTTGAATCAAATATTAGCAAACATCTATTGGGCTATGGAGTCAATATAGTCTTCAACAAAACATTATGATCAGCAAAACATGGAAGTCAAGGCACTTAGAGTTTAGGTTTATAAATAAAACAGTAACACAGTGAATCAACATAGTTTACAAGCATGTGAAGGAATTTAGAGCATTTTCCAATGAATTCTAAGTATCACAAGCTCATACCACTACAAATAAGTAATGGAAAAAGACCATAAGAACATCGAACACATAAACCCCTTGTGAATCTTGAGTAGTCAAACTGATCTCTGTATTAAGTTTGAAGAAACCACAGTTTCTTACAATAACACAACTTTCTTTTGCTAATCAAATTACCAACCCCCCTTGAGGAATTCGACCTCATTCTTCATATAGAGTATTTAAAACCTTGTATTCTATGATCCATGCTTAGGATAATTAGAATTTCTAAAATTGACACCTATCTACTCATAAAACAAACTCTTAATTACAACTTGACAACTAACTATCTTTTAGGAGTCCTAATACAAATAGGAGTGAAACTCCTAAAACATATTTCAACAACCTTATCCGAGACTTAAATACATTATTTGATAGCTGCTAATCCATGTATTTAACCTTTATGATGCCTCCAACATTGTTACCAACCCTGCTGATCCATGACCTAACTGTCCAGAAACTATTTTTGAACAACATGTGTAAAACTGGAAAATTCTGATTTCTAAAAATATTGCTTCAAAGAAAGCAATGTTTATCTCAACTGGTAACACTTTTGAGGAAAGTGAAAGAGGTTATTGTTGCTGGATATTTTATGAATATAAATCTCTTTCAAAATCCTAAAATACTTTTTCATTTGGCTAAAACCTGATCATGAAGTGAACTACTAAAACCAGAAAACAAAGTTTTTCTCTCTATGACTTTCAACAATTTTGTGGCGCAAGTTGGGTCATCAATATCTCCCATCTCATAATGATATTTACAAAACTCAGAGAGAATTTTTTAGTTACGTATGTTACGAAGAAAAACCTCTTTCAGTTTTCAAAAATGAGTTTTCGATTGCTCAGGCAACCCCTTGGAATTTGACTACTAAAGACAGAAAAAAGGTGCTAAAAGTTCACCTTTAGCAGTGTTGTAGTGCGCTACAAAACTGCTATGTATGCTCTTTTTTCAACACAGTTTTCAAAAATTTGAAGTTTGGGTATTTTCAAAACGGATTAAGATATGAGTTTCTAAACAGAATGTGAGACTTATGAGACATGGAATAAGGTTGTTAGAGTTTATTTGGATATGAGAAATGAGACCTTTGAGACTCCTAACCTATCACCTACCCATTAAAACATAGGATGACTTGACACTTATCTAAGAACATGACTAGGAACAATGAAAACTCTTATTTTGGTGATAACAGGGGTCTCGTGCAATCTCATTGTGACCTCCAATGCCTTGGCCTGAGTGGTTAGCCTTTGTTGCAACAACACGTTCTGTAGATGTGGCATTAATGATGCTACAAACCTTTTGCGGTGTTGCCCATCTGTTAATATCATGTTTGCTTCACCAAATTTTCACTTGAGTCTCTGATCTAACTCCCACAAGGTTTTTCCTGGTAGCATTGTGATTTTCTTGAACCCAATGATTGATTGTGCCTCTGAATTCGGCCTGTTGAATTCTTTATTTAGCGCCACTTGGATATCCACGATTCCTGCATTCATATTGTCACTAGACTACTTAATGTACTAGGTCAATGCGCGATCCTATAGAGCACTAAACAACATTTCCTTCTTTATATTATCATCCATGAATCCCTCTACTTCCCATACAACTTTTATCATGAACCAAAATTGGTCCTGATCTTCATTCCCTACTCCCTTGAACATTGGTAGCTTTATTGCGCTTGCCATAATGCTTCGCGGTGGTGGCAGGGTTATTATGGGCGAAGACAGGGGTGAAAATTGTGATATTGGAGGTGGCATAGGTGGAGTTGGTATGCGCGGAATTCTCTGTCTTATTATATTGATCACACTTCTTGGCGAGACTTTTGTGAGCTCTCCTTCGCCCCCTCGCAGAGGTGAAATCAACGGGCTAGTTTCTGGTTCTGTGCTATCCTCATTTTTGGAGATTTTCCCACTTTGTGTAGCCCCAAACATCAATTTATTTGCATAACCCACTTTTCACGCAGTAGAATTTTAATCCAAGTGTTTAAAGATTTAATGTACTTACCTTGCGGTCCTTTGAGGAAGCATCGTTTTTCCTCACTAAAACTGACTGAAGTATCTACTGCAAATTCATGATGAATCCTCCTATGATTAGATCAAGCCAATGATCGATAGCATGTGTGATATTATCCTCTGATGCTTCCAGTTGGCGCACCAATTCTGGAGTCCACACAATCGGTTTTGTTGACACCTAATCTTCATGATTGGGAATTTTATGTAAATAAAATAAATTGGGAAGGTGAACAGTCATCGGGAGATGAACTGAACAATCACTCCCTATTGTATATAATAATGGGTTACCTATGGAATAATACATGAATCAATTTTCTGCCAAAATGGAGTTACTCCTGGCCTGACATGGTATCAGAGCCAGCTCTTTTTTAGCCTTTGTGTCCCTTGTAACTCCCTGTCTGCTCTCCATATAGTTGAGTAGGTTCTCCATAAAATCAGCTACCCCTCTGTCTGATTGTTCAGTTCTCTGACTGTCATAAACGTTTCAAAAAGGTCGTTATTTCACCTGCGCCTCTACTGCATGAATTCATTCACTTGATTATTCTCACCTGCGCCTCCATTTACTTTCTGTAGTTGGACTGAATGCGTTACTGAATGCATTACTGAATGTTGTATCAGTCATCCTTGTGAAGGTGAACAGTCACTGTGCGTTTTGAACACTATGGGTTATATGATATTAACATTGTGTATACATATGCCCGTCGAATACGCTGTCAAAGTTTTGAAGGTCCGCAGTTCTGGTATACATATGTATTAACACTGTATATACATATGCCTGTCGAACGCGCTGTCCAAAGTTTTGAAGGTCCATAGTTTTGAAGGTCCGTAGCTCTGGTTATGGTATATGGTTTATTTTAACACTGCTCATAACGTGTGCTATGGCTTTATACATATGTTTTCCAAGTGTTTTTTAACGTTGTCCAGAAGAAAGTTTGCATTAATACATATAACATTGCGTGCTATACATCTGCCCGTCCATTTTGAACTGTGCATTGATATATATAATGTTGTGTGCTATATACATATGCCCATCCAGTTTTGAATGGATTTGCGTTTTTGCGTATTGAACTGCATTTCAAATGGTAACAAAATTGCATTGGTCTATATTATTATTCCACAAATGAACCTCAACTCGCATTCAATTCTCGAATAGCTTTTTGTTCTAACATGCACAATGAAGCTGTGAGGGCTTTGTGATTCCCTCTTTATGTACACAAAAAAAAAGGAGAGAGACTTCTTATTCCCGAATTTCTCTGGTTGATGTTGCTGCACATGGTATAATACAATACTTTTAATGCTATCCTATTGCTCTATGGCATATATATTGAAAGATATATGTATT
>APFE031164550.1:147748-186416 GCA_000404065.3 Pinus taeda
GAAATCATTTCAAGAATTTGAAAATCAGATTCCACATCTTGAAGGGGGGATTCCTATACTAGATCAACATGTGGAATCTTCTTCTGAAGAATATTCTCCCCCGACTGAAACTCCAACAACGGATGATGCTTTAAGTGATGTAATTGATAGAATTGGGAGACTCAATCTTGATTCACTCCCAACTCAATCAACAGAGCAGCCTGGACCATCTCAGAAAGGTCCCCCAAAGTGGCTGACAAGACACTTGAAAGTGTTCATCCTGATGAAATTGGAAAAACAGGAACCAGAAATGCAAACCGACAAAATGGAGGAGTGATGTAGATGACTCTAATTCACCTGTTGATATGGATGTTTCTTATGATTGTGAATTGAACTTGTCTACAGATTTTGAACCAACTTCCTTTAAAGAAGTTGCTTCTCATGATGAATGGAAAGAAGAAATGCAAAGGGAGTATGATGCTCTCATAAAGAACGACACTTGGAAGCTGGTTGATCCTCCATTTGGAACCAAACCAATTGGCTGCAAGTGGGTCTACAGGAACAAGTACAAAACTGATGGCTCACTTGACAAGCACAAAGCTAGGCTTTTGGCAAAAGGTTTTGCACAGAAGGAAGGGGTTGATTATGAGGAAACTTTTTCCCCCATAGCAAAATGGGCCACCATCCGGACACTCTTTGCACTAGCAGCTCAGAACGGTTGGAAAGTCCATCAAATGGATGTAAAAACTGCCTTCTTGAATGGAGATCTAAAAGAAAATGTTTTTATGTGACAGCCTAAAGGATTTGCTGTGAAAGGACATGAACATAAAGTATGCAAACTTGTGAAGTCCTTGTATGGCCTCAAACAAGCACCACGAGCCTGGTATGAAAAACTAACTGAGCATCTTCTGAAACTTAACTTCAATCATTTTGATCTTGATGATGCAACTTTATTTGTCAAGAAAGTTAGCAAAACAGTTGTATATCTTGTGGTATATGTAGATGATATTTTAATAACAGGGAACAATGAAAGCTATATTGCATCCATAAAGAAAGAATTGGGGAAAAGTTTTGAAATGACTGATTTGGGCTATGTTCATTACTATCTTGGCATTGAAGTAACCCAACATCCAAAGTCCATATTTCTTTCTCAAAAGAAATACATTGGAGATTTGTTGAACAGGTTTGGCATGACAGAGTGCAATACTCTTACTACTCCAATGGAACAAAACTTAAAGCTCACATCTATTGAAGGAAAGGAATTTGAGGATGCAACAAAGTATAAATAGCTTATAGGAAGTCTCATCTATCTCACTACTACTAGACTAGACATTTCATTTGCTATTGGAATCCTCTCCAGGTTTATGCAAAAGCCTTGTGAGGGACATTGGTCTACTGCAAAAAGAGTTCTAAGGTACTTGAAGGGAACTCAAGACCTTGGAATCAAGTATACACAGGTGGACGACTTAAACTTGATTGGATACTCTGATTCAGACTTCGATGGAGACAAAGAAACTAGGGTATCTACTTCAGGATATGCTATGAGTCTTGGATCAGGAGCTATCTCTTGGAGATCACACAAACAATCAGTTCCAGCAGATTCTACAACAGAAGCAGAATATGTGGCAGCAACTGAAGCAACAAAAGAAATTGTGTGGCTCAGGAAAATTCTTAAAGATTTGCAGGTAAAATAAGTACAATCAACTCCACTCATGATTGACAACACCTTTGCAATAAAGTTGGCCAAGAACCCAAAATTCCATGATCGAACGAAGCATATCAATACAAAATATCATCTGATTCAAAATCATGTTGAGGCCAAAACAATCCATGTCCGTCATTGTTCCACAAATGAGCAAATTGCAGACATCTTCACCAAAGCACTTGGAAGGGAAAAGCTTGAACGATTCAGAATGATGCTTGGACTCACCAACATCCCTTCAGATTAAGGGGGGAGGATGTTGACACCTAATCTTCATGATTGGGAATTTTATGTAAATAAAATAAATTGGGAAGGTGAACAGTCATCGGGAGATGAACTAAACAATCACTCCCTATTGTATATAATAATGGGTTACCTATGGAATAATACATGAATTAGTTTTCTGCCAAACTGGAGTTACTCCTGGCCTGACATGTTTGTCGAGTTTATACCTTCCTTGGCTATCTGCAAGCTTTGCGATCTACTCATACAACTCAGTGAGCAAGGATGCAAAGAAAATTTCATGGATCTCTGTATATAAGATGTAGTCTAACCACTTCTCTTTTGATAGCTGCAGATTCCTATTTTCCTACACCATGAACTTGTGAATCTTCCTGTCCAACCAATATTCAATTTCTTTCTTTGTCGGATTCCAGTGATACGACATCAGACATCTCTTATGCAGATCCCAGTCATGGAAACAGAACCATTTGTTGGCTTGTTGGGGCCTGACACAGGTTCAGAGTTATTTTAGACAAGCAAATCCTGGTACTATTGGCCCATTTGACAACAGTCCGTGGAGCGTGGACTGAGGTCTCACCTGAAGTAGTATGGGAGGGTGTTAGAAACAGGTTTCCACACCCTTGAATGTCTGAGAGGTTGGACTGGTCTCATTGGGTGTCCCTGCACACAGGTCACTTCGCGCACCTCTTTGTCCCTTATGCCGTGATATACTACCTTCACGCAGCACTAACCAGAGAATGTGGAGCTTCCAGGCTACTAGAGCCACACGGGGGGCTATTACCTACGACCTTACTTATCTTCTTATACTAGTTAATTACCTTCGCGTATTTGGATGCCTTATCCTATAATTAGTTATACAAAACATTCAAATAAGCTCGCGCATCATATAAACAATATATTTTCACATTATACCCTAACATATATTGAAATAGGAAAAGATGCACAGAAATATGGTAAACTTTCTCTTTATTGATTCTTTAAACTGTTACAGACTCGTCCTACCCTGCCCACTCAATTGCGGACTACTAGGCCTCTGCGCACTCAGCTGCAGAGCCTTGTTCTACTCTACGACCCAAAGACACACTCTACAATTAGATTCAATCTTTCGTTTTGATCTTGATCTTCTATCCTTTACAACTTAGAGCCTCGCTCTATTTATATAATCCCATGGTCCAAAGACCATGGGTAGGTCTATCTAGCTAACATTACAGTACAAAAACTAGTGTGGACAACCCTGTGACTCTATTATAATTTCACGCCTTGTGCCCACAATTCGTGGAGCTTTTACAAAAAGATTTGGTCAACACCGTCTTGGGGGGATTCCATGCCCAACTCTGGCTATCAACGTAGGAGCATATTCTATTTCATGATCAAACAACATGTAGTACTTGCAAGATGGGCACATTGGATTAGTGCAATCGCAGGCATAATGTCCTAGCCCTCTGTATTTGTAGCAAATCAATTGTCTGCAACCTCTACCAGGTCCTCCTCTGCCTTGGCCTCATCCGCGCCCCTGAAATCCTATCTGTACCATCCTTGCATTTTGGTCAAGGGGTCATATTTCAGCCTGAACTTTGTAGGTGGGTATTCTATCCCTCATCAATTCATAGCTCCTGCAAGTACGCTCATCATGTCTAACCGATCTGCAAAAATTGCAAAACAACTGTTGCATAGTTTGTGTATACTTCTGTAACAAGTGGTAGTTATCTGTTGCATGTTTTCTAGCTATTTGACAGATAGCGCACCACAAAGAAGGCACCGTGCTAGGTCCTGCTTGATCTTCTAGCCTTAAAGGCATTGGTCCTCCTCCTGCAAGGTAATTTGTAAAGACCGGGCAGTGATCTTTGTCATGACCCTATCTCTTGCATTTCATAAACCATAGTTCTTCGTGTACCTTTGGACAAACTGTCCTATCTTGCTTCAAGCTTTGCATCTCAAGGCACAAATTCTTTAGTTGCACATGGATCTACTGAACTCATAGATTAGGATCTTGAATTGGAGCTCATGTAGTCTCATGGAAATATCCAAGGCCTCTGCCTGAGTTGTTATCTTCTGTTGTGATAGCGCACTCCTTAAATGTGGTAGTAGTGAAGCTACAAACCACTTGTGATGTTGTCCATATGTCAAATTCATGTTGGCTTCATGGATCGTACATTTCAGCCTCTTGTTAGAAAATTATATATTACGGAGCAATGGAACACATAAAATATTGCAGAAATATAAACATAGAAAACGCACAAAACAAGAGAGACACAGATATACGTGGTTCACCGTTTGGGCTCTCCACCTCGAACAGCCAGTCTCCTTTCATTATCTAGCAAAATGAGAGCACACCTACAGCATACCTACCCCCTACAGTCTACCTCTCTGTTTCTCCTCAACCGATACAACTGCAGGCCTCACATATCCCTTATCAAAGAGAGGGTTGCCTTCTGGCAAAAAGCCCTAAACTAAAATAAGTTTCTACGTCAGATCATCGCCTATTGAACAGGCCCGATGATAGATATATATACAAGGCTTACATTGGGGGCGCTGCCCCCACAAACCCCGCCAGGGGGGGGTCTAAAGGTCGCCCCCCCCCTTGGACCCCCCCTGCAGCGAATATTTTACGGGCGGCGTTGCCGCCCCCATTTTGAACTGGGGTCCAATGTGGTGGTACTTTTGAATATAGAAGATAATCAGGCTCCACACCCAACACCTCTAATCTAGTTCCCAAGGCATCTCACCTAGTAGCATCATGATATCTTTGAATCCCACAATCAACTGTGCTTCCAATTTAGGCCTACTAAATTCCCTATTCAGTTCTATTTGGATGTCTACTACCCTAGCGTTCAGGTTATCACTGGAGTACTTAATATACCAGGTTAGCATGCCATCTTGCTGAGTACTAACCAGTGTTTCCTCCTTTATGTTATCATTCGCAACACCTTGAGCTTCCCATACAGCCCTCACAATGAACTAGAATTGATCTGGGTCCTCATTTCCCAAGCCTTTGAACAAAGGTAACTTCATTGTGTTTTCCATACTGAATCATGGTGGTAGTGGAGGTTGTACGGGAAAAGTTAGAAGTGATGGCGGTGAAGATGGAGGTAATGTGGGAAGAGGTGGTGTTCACGGAAATCCCTGTCTTATCAATTGAATAACACTTCACAGAGAGACCTTCGCTATCCCTTCTTCATCCTTTCGCAGTGGCGAAATCAAGGGGCTATACTCCGGACCCTTATCTCCTTTGTTTCTGTAACTTTTTCCACTTCGCATAGTCCTAAACATCAAGGTAACTGCATAAACCTTTTTTCACACAACAACATTTTAATCCAAATATTCAGAGATTTTACATACTTTCCTTGTGGTCCTTTGAAAAATCCTTGCTCTACCTCGCTATAGTTGACTGAGGTGTCGACCGTGAACTTAGTAGCAAATCCTCCTATAATGCGATTGAGCAAATGATTGACGGTGCCTGTGATCTTATCTTCTAATGCTTCCAGCCTTGGCACTAGCTTTGGGGTCCACACAATAGGACTGTCAAGTTTCCACCTTCCTTGGCTATCTATTAGCTTTGCGATCCACTCATATAGCTCAGTAGGGAAAGAGGCAAAAAATATTTTGTGGATCTCTATATATAGGTATTGGTCCAACCACTATTCTTTTGAAAGTCATGGGTTTCTATTCTCTTGTGCCATGAACTCATGAATCCTTCTATCCAATCAGCCTTCTATTTCTTTCTTAGTTGGATTCCAATAATACGACATCACACATCTCTTATGCAGATTCCAGTCCCAGCAATGGAACCATTTCTTGGGTTGTGGGAGCCTGACCCAGGTTCATCGTTAGCTATCCAAACAAATCCCTACACTACTGGCCCTTTTGGCATCAGCCCGTGGAGTGCGAACTGAAGTCTCACCCGAAGCAGTATGGGGGGATGCAGAAATCATGTTTCCACACCCTTGAGATGGATGTGATGTCGATTTATTCCAACTATACTAGCCTTCATGCAGGTTGCTTTATCCCTCTATTCTACCCTTTAGTACCTTCGCGAAATGTTACAATCAGCTTCCGCGTTGCCCTAACTAGGGGGCTAATATGCTTTCGCATTGCTAGGGCGACGAACTGCGATATTTTCCAAACTATGCTAAGTATCTTACTTATCTTATTAACAAATCTTAGTTAGCTTTGCGTAAACAAATGTCCTTACTTGCGTTCACTTAAGCAACACTATTATATACCAGATGCATAAACAAGAAATAAATACGTGGAAATTATAGGATACTTCTCTTTATTGATAATTCCAGATGATTATAGACTCGAGCTGCCCTACGCACACAGTTGAATGGCTCTACGCACTCAGCTGCGAACTTCTAGGCCTCTGCACACAGCTGCAGAGCCTCTACCTACACTACGACCCAAATTTGGAATTCTACTGAGAGGTATATCTCATACATCATATCATTCTTCATGTTGTGCCCATCTATCCACTTAGAACTTCACTCTATTTATACAATCCCATGGTCTGTGGACCATGGGTAGATCTTTTACAACTGACATTACATTATCAAAATAAGGGAAAACAACCCTATGACTCTTTAACATCTACGCGCTCCAAGACAACAAAATGTGGAGTCTTTACATTTGGATTACAAAAATTGGACTAAAATATGGGCTTTAAGCCCCAAAACTGCCCTTGGGTGATCTCGCGCCCAATAATATAATTGTTTCATTGATATATAACTTTATGATCCAACACCATACGTGTATCCCCTACCACCCTCAGGAAAATGGTATTGTGGAAGCTTTTAAAAAAGTCTTAGAGGGGGGCCTCACCGAGATATGCTTTGCTAACCAAGACTAGGATGAGTAGGATTCAGCCACGTTATGGGCATAATGTACAATCATCAAGTGCTTGAATAGGTATATTCCCTTCTAGCTTGTTTATGGATGAGAATTTGTAGTACCTGACGAGTTCATCATCCCCAACCTTTTCATTGCACTCACTACTCACATGAAAGAAGATGAATCAATTGCAAAAAGCTTGGACGAGCTATGGGAGTTGCACAAAGCCATATTCCTAGTGGATTTCCACCAAACTATTGCTAAGGAGAGGTAGTAAGCATGGCACAACTGACATATAAAGAAAAAATACTTTACAGTTGGGGATCAGGTTCTCTTATAAAACAATAAGTTTTTAAAACATCTCGAAGATTTAAGAATGCATTGGTTAGGACTAGTTGATTGTTGTGGAAGTCAGAGAATCAGGAGCTGTCAAGCTCATGCAACTGGATGGAGTCCTATTTCCTTGTTAGGTGAATGGTGCATGCCTTAATCCCTTCCACGCCACAGTCATTCTACGTAAAAATGATTTTATCTCCAAAAGGGGATCATAGCTAGGTTTAGGTAGAGTCAGCCAGTTATCTTAGTGTGTTAGTCTCTTCAATTGTGTTAGTTATTTTAGTTCCATCAATTATTTTAGTTGGTCTAGTTACGAATAAATTTCCATCAGTTATTTTAGTAGTTTCACTCAAGTACCTCACTCCACAATTATTTGTGGTCGAGGAGTCGCACATGGCAATCATCTTATCTGTAATAATTCCCTACGTCAATTCTAATTTTGACTAAATCTCTCTCATAATATCCATGACATGACAAATTCATCAACTTCTAGGAACCCGCCATGATATCATCATAATTGCCATCATCCCCACCCTCCTCTTCCACTTTTCGCGTCATCACATCAGTTCTAGGTCACAGTCATTGTTATTGCCATGATTTGAATCGAGTATGGAAAACTACCATATTAATTCCTTAAGAAGTCTAATAGAAAATGTTATGTCAATTCTTACTATTTAATTTGCATGGAAATGATAAGTTCTTTAAAAGCAAAGCATAGGTGGTTGAATTGCCTAGTCTAGATTCTATGTCGAATTTCCCTGGATCTCAGTCTCAATTCAAACCCCTTGTGTATGTTGTGTATAGTCTCCAGACTGTAACCATGACAAAGGCCTCCGCAATCTCTATTCCAACACTTGAACCATACTCCATAGTTACTAAAATTGAGCCTCTTTGTGGCAAATATGACAAGGTTGCACTTTTTGATAATGACCTCTCAGACTCTTTCCATTTCCCAGTGCTCAAGCATGAAGTTTATAAAGAAGCTATTACCAAACAAGATGGAAGCCATTTTTCTAGAATCAAATATAATTTTAGAGGCCTATATCGGTCGACTTGCTAAACTTGCAAAGTTTACTAATGTTTGACACTACGGGAGAAACAATGAAATGTACCAAATTTCTCATAAGCCGAATGCATGGGGCTCTCTCTGGCTTAAAAAAGCATACCCCATACATGTTAGGGACATTTAGAGACTCATGGGACTATCTTCTGCAAGAGTCATAATGTCATCTGTGTTCCAAAATACTTCCAGGTAGGGAAAAATGGATAGGTGATGAAAACTACTACAACATGTATGATACTCAGTGTGACAGTAAGGGAGCCCTTATTGAACCAATTGACAAGGATACCATCAAGTTCTTTTGCTATAAAATTTATGGAAATATCATATGTCATTTCTCAAATGGTGAATGCACCTTGGACACCATCTTCATAAGGGAAACATGTGTGCAATGCACACAACTAAATTGGTGCAATTTTCTATTAGATGAGCTCTTTGAATCCTTTTAAGATGTCTATGAGAGGGAAACATATTTTATATATGGATATATTTTTGTTTTCTTATCTATGATGAATGGGTGCCCACCAGAAGGTAGATAGATAGAAATGGTTGCAGAGGATCAACCCCTTGCACTTAGATGTTTACCATGGTGGACTTCCGAGGACCCCAACAACAATGAAATTTATGAGGCTTCTTTTGTTGGGTGGTACTAGAAAATGTTGGTTGTCACCAAAGCCAGCCCCAGGATCCCACTATTTCTCCTAGATGAATATTCACAAGATATATGGTTTGGTATAAGCCATGGAGAGACCTGGGTTTGGCCTAAGTGTGTCAACCCTGAGATGTTATAGATGCACATGCTGCCATTTGTTCTCTCAAAGTAGGCATTGAATACTGAAGTCGGGTCCTGGCCTAGAATTTTTGGAGAAATTCAGGATGACAGGATGATATACTCATTCAAAGGGATTTTTCCTAAGTCACTACCTGGACAAACCCCTTTCACCTCCCAGAAGCGAAAGGTAGAAGAAACACTCAATCCAGTCCTGAATAAGCTTGAGATAAAGATGATATCCTTCCATAATACTCTAAAGGATATTAGAGCATCAATAAGTCCTTTCCCTTCCTTTTATGAAATTATTAGTGTTATTCCAACTGCTTCTTTGAACTATAGCCCAACCATTTCTTCAATATCCTTAGTGGGCCCCATTTTCATACTCAACCCACCAACTCTGATACCCACTGACTTGTCAAAAGGACACCATCAATTCATAAGAAACTGATTAAAGCTACCTCTACTCAAGTCATTGAGCTTACTAGCGAGACCCCAATATCACACAATCACACCCATCACTGAAGAAAATGCATCATTGAAATCTGCTATATCCCTAATGTCGTGCAATTCATCACCCCAAACAACTTCTACCTTTGCCACCATCTCGGACATTCCTCCATTCGTAAATATTGTTGATGTCGAAATAGAGATGGATATAGAATTTGTAATCTAATCCATTATGGACACTACCAATGAGGCACTCACAATTCCCTCTACAAGGACGGAGTCCGTTACCACATCCCCATTATATTTACTACTAGCATGAGACCCATTAATGGGAACTGGTCAACCTATTAGCTCTAAGAAACAGCGCATGAAAATGATGCACACGCTACCCCTAACTTCCATTGCCACCTCCCTCCCACCACCGCAATCTAACCCAAACCATATGAGTACTCACACCTTCGAGCCCTCTTAGGGAGAGACATCACCCCATGGGAAGTCGCAAAAATTAGTTGCTAATGACCAACTGCTACAAATTCGATACCCTGCACCCACTACTATGACCCCTAATGACCTATAGAGTTGTTTGTCATCTTAATTGTTTACTTTCATTCAACTGGCTACATTCCAAGTGGAGGCATTGCATAATAATACAGAATCCAAACAGGAGACGAAATGACAATAGCTTCTTTCCATTATAGTAGAAAGAGATCAAATTCTTCAAGAGAAGTAGATGCTACGAAACCAGGTTGATGAAATAAGTGCAAAGTTCCAATATCTCTGGCCCTTAGTTGCAGAAATAGTAACAAATGCACCAGAATAATTTTGGTCCTGCACTCTTTCAGAATGTTACAATCATATCAAAACTGCCTACATCGACCTCATATCAACCAATAAAGAGCTCAAAAGAACTATTGCCACCACTCAAAGGGTGCTACTAGATCTTCCAACCCAATATGTCAGCGAGATCAAGCAGAAGATCACTAAAGTGGCTTGTTTGAAAGCCTCTATCATCCAGGATATGGGGGAAGCTAAAGGACTCTTTGCTTATGTTTGAGACTGGTGATGCTTACTTGCAAAGAAAAATCAACTGACTTACCCCTACGCTAATAGGCTAATGAACTCTTAAACCAAGCAATGGAAACTCAATATCTCAACCAGCAATAGGAGCTCCTACCATAGGCATATGTCCTTGAAAACCAAATCTAGCAAATTGAGGACGAAACATGTGAGACAAATACTTTTCTCTATGACCTTAATCCACCAATGCAGGTCCATTTACAGAAGTTGCAACAAATCAATGTGGAGGCAAAAACTCAATGGAATTCCCTCTTGATAACATGCCCTGCTCAACCAACAACCAAACTCATAGCAGAGTTCATCGATCAAGAAACCACTATCACAGGTTCATGGAAGGCGACACTTATCGAATACCCACAGTTCAAAACCGCAATCATCCCGTACGTCCCAGAGTTGGGTCCTTCTTTTGAAGGAATAGGCGAGGTGGGAGCAACACTAGTAGGAGGACTACAGTAACAAGAATCCCTAGGAGCACCAAACAATTATTCACTCATGGAACAGTCAATGAACTGTGGTCAGGGCCTATTGGGTACTTCATTTTGGAGATAAAGTTTTATCATGTTTAGATGGTTGACGATATTTTGACCAAAGGTGACCGATTGGAAGTCACAAAGAAGGAAGCTGAGGAATGAGAAGGAATTCATGAATGCCTACCAGTTGTGGAAGATCGGTCAGGGAAATCAGGGCTCATGCAGTCACAACTAAGCTAGAATAATTTTTTATGTTGGACACCTAATCGTCTAAGGGTTGGTGTGGAAGCTGAACAGTCAAAGAGAGTCCAAGAGACCACTTGGAATATGAAACCAAGGGTCACTCGACATGTATAAATATGTATCATTGTTAATAATAATGTATTCACACCTGATCATTCATATCTCCTAGCTTAGCCATTGTTGTGTTTAACATGGTATTAGAGTCAACGAATTTTGTCCCTACTCCAATTTGAGCCACATTTGTTGCGGTATTTCTCTTCCTATTAGTTGTATTGTTTTTGCATATTTCATTGTTATGCATCTTACACTAAAACGCTCCTTCTAAGTACTATCTATGCAATTCTAAAGGGTATCATCTATGTATTTCATATGTTGTCTTACACTATTTTTGTTGAGCATTTTTCTTATGCTCCAGACGTGCATGTTAGGTCTGCAACATTCACCTGTTGACTTTACCCTAAAACGTGATCTTTACTACATTGTAACACCTTTAATATACTCATTTTAATGGTTGGAATGTTCAATGTGAACTGAGAAATCCACCGCTGTGAGCCTTGAGAAATTATGACTATTTCTCTCTATATCAGTAGTCCAACAACCCTGACATTTCCTCAAACACCCTAGTATTCTCTCAACTTCATCACTTGAAATTGCTCTATCTCTATATCCATTTTCATAACATTCTCAAGGTTTTCTCATTTGTGTTTTCCATCTACTTTCATCACAATGTGAATTTTATTGTAGCAACATCTATTGAAAGGCCTATGCTCATGCCCTTTCTCTCCCATTGAACTAAAGAATTGAAGCCTACATATTCAAGGACGTTCTGCATTATTGAACTAAATAATTTAAGGCTACGTATTCAAGGACATTCTATGCCATTGAAGCCTACATTCTTGGAATGGGTTGTTATTGATTTTGAATTAAGAATTAATTCTCCATTGAACTTTGTGTGTTAGCTCATATATAACATTCAAGTTAGTTGGATATTTTCTTGTGCATATTCAAGTTCATATGTGTTCATTCTTTGTGTTGAATACATATATTTTTGGTGCACTGTATTGAATGCATATGTATTGGAGTTGGTTATGCATTGAATGTTGTGTGATCTCTCTATTCTCTGTGTGTGATATATATGTACGTACGTTGGTCAAAGGAATAAAAAACATTTGAAAATGTGAATTAAGTTGATTATTGGAACATTTAAAATAATATATAATATATATATATATATATATATATATATATATATATATATATTATATATATATATATATACTATATAATATATATATAATAGATATAGATATAGATATATTGAATGCTTTCCAATGATCTAGCATAGATGCATTGATTCATTCTCTGCACAATCTATGTGTGTTGAGTCTCTATGCGATGAAGTGAGCAGAACACTGGATCGAAAGATGTAACGTTCAAGGTAGCATGTTGTGGAATATGTCACTTCAAAATTGTAGGCACTATTGGCTTAAGGGGACTTGACCCAGGTTCAAATTTTGATGTGCACCAACAAAACCCTCAACCACTAGCCCTTTGAACAATGATCTGCAAGTAGATAGAAGTCTCACCCGAAGTGGTTATGGGAGGCTGTAGAACTATATTTCCACAACTAGAGGGATATGCGCAATGTTGCTTCCATGTATTTACTTATGTTTTCTACCTTCCTACAACTTTGCGTTGATGATTATCTTTACAGAATTACCCTTATCGCATCAAATCACAAAAAGTAGTATAAAATGTATTCTTTCACACAATTCAGTAAAAAGCATGCATAAAGATAATAAAAATAAAAAAGAATGAGCACAGAAAGATACACAATATATCAAAAAAAACTTCTTATTTATTAATAAAAATCTTCAATACATTCTCTTTCCTAACCTACGAACCTAACTGCAAGTGGTCTACATGCTCAACTATAGACACTTCAAGGCCTTCGCGCACTCAATTGCAGAGCCTTCCCAAAATACAGACTCAAGACAAAGAATACAATTCACTTATGATATTCTATCATAACATGATTCTATTACAAAGTATTACATCTTCTCTAAATAGACTTACTTACTTACAAGATCACGGTCCACATATCATGGATCTTACAAAATAATGACTAAAACCCAATACCCATTACAAAATTAGGGGCATTGACCCACCTTAAAGCCACTAAAACACAGTGCCATGAATATAACTTCATCGACTCCATGCACTCCGATGAGCCCTAGAAATGGGTAACTATATGGGCTCATTCTGCTATTATTTTGATTTAATCCACCATTCTCAATAGTTTTGTGCATGTTTTTGAAAATATTTATTTCAATAGAGTGAATGGGGATAGTCACTTTGCCACATAGTCTAATGAGTGTTTATTGTAGATTATTTGAACAATTTTGGACAAGAAACAAGAATTTATGAGCAAAATGGCAGCCAAAATCGAGGAAATAGGGCTGAGGACTTGTAGGAGGGGTGTCTCCTTCATTAATGACCCCTTCCTCAAGTTCTCCATCAACAGCTCGGAGTAAAAAGGCCCACATTGATGATTCGAAGGGGCAGCCGCGCAAGTTAAGTAGGGCTGCTGTTATCTTCAGTTCTAGGCAGTCGAGTTCCTTAAGTTTAAGACTATTGGGAGTCCCTACTTGTATAAATAAGAAGGATTCAAGCCTCAGTAGGTTAGCCATTTCATATTATATTTTCGCACTTTTGTGCAGCATTGTACTCAGCTCATTTTCGAGCTCTTTTTGAAGACAATTTTGTGATGTAACTGCTATTTTTTTATAAATGAAGACGAATCTGAACCAGCACTGATGTTTTCTAGAGGGCTGAAGCTCTTGGGTTAGGGCCCAACCCAATTTTCCCAGCACCTCCTTTGTGTATTCATATACTTTTGCTTGCATTCATAAGATAATTTTTGTTGTTTAGGTTAATCTTGCTTTGTTAAATTAGGTTGCTTTTGATGGTTAGAATAGTTGTTCTTGCTTCAAATTGCTTAAGTAGTTTGCTACAATAACAGAAAAATATCCAAAAAGGCCACCAGTAGGTATTGATCTCCTTTCTCACTCCTTGGGACCATGATTTGGGGTCAAGACACTATTGTTGCCACCAAAAACATAGTTTTTGCTCTTCCAATGCAATTGCTAGTGTGATATTTCGAGTTGGAGAAGTTGATATTAGTTTGGATTCACATGCTTAGATGATTTCATGTTCATTTACCATGTTTTTCTCGCATGATTTCTGTTCATAAAATTTTTTTCAACATTTTTCTGGTTTTGGGTCAGAATTTAGGTTAAAATAGACAAAACTCTGTTTTTCGGTTCTTGCTTTGGTCAGTTTTGAGAAGTAAGTGTGCAGCTCTCTTGTAGAACATTATAGCTTATCGTTCCTCCATAATGCAGCCTATACTAGTTCATCTGTCAATATTTCCCCACTCATTCGCCATATTTCACCAACCTACCCTAATTTTTGTGTTTTCCATAGAGTTGCTTTCTTTCCCTTTGAACAAATCCAACCATCTCCTTCATTCCTGATCTTCATTGACAAAGTTATAGACCACTCAACACCTTCACCCAGCCTTCATTTCCATTTTCCCATCATTTTTCTACCTTCAAACCTCCAAAAACCACTTTCGGCCTCCTCCTGTAGATCCTCCTATAGAATCTCTTGTAGAACCCCTGCAGCCTCCTGTAGAATTTCCTGCGAGTGATTTTTCAAAGTCTGATTGCAACGGAAATATCCAAAAGGGTACTAGGGACTTCTTAGGACCTCTACACACCTTCCTCCCATATGCAAAAGCCAACTCCATCTTCCTTGCGACCAAACCTCTGCACAGTCACAACCAGTCAAACCATAAGCATAATAATTCCACATAAAAATACTCAAAAGTACAAAAAGATGATTTCTTCTCATTTCTCTTCAGAAGTAGCCTGAATAAATGCAATTTACCTTTTCATTAGTCAATGGCACCCATTTCAGTAGTTTCCATCTCTTTTCTTGCAAAATTAGGGTTTTCTAGGTTTTGCTAGGGTTTGTGTTTCATTTCAGTTTTCCTTCTCTTTCTGCAAGTAGAATAGCCCCTGTAGAGTTAGCTTTCTTCCATCACAGTAAAAGATTCTTCTGAGAACTCATAGAAGTTGGCTTAAGCTCCTAGCGAACTTGCCCCAGTTGATCAAGTGACAGCCTACAGTAAGAGTTAGTACTTGTGCATATAGCACCGTCGCTTCGAAGTTTGTTACGAACTACCGGGTTGATAAAAGTAAAGAAGGAAGCCCCAGGAGTTGCAGCATTATTGATGCAATACTAGAGCTCACCACACTCTGCTCCTCAAAATGCAGATTCTTTGACCCAAAACTTGGGGACAAAGTCGGGCTACACCTAACAAGCCCCCAACACTCACCTGTGACAAGTCCTAAATCACTTAGCTTTGGTTCCCTTGATCTTTGATACAATTCCACTGTATATTGCATTATACTGTTGGACTATCTTTTCCATTTTTTCTCTTACTTGCGTGTTTCCTCTAGTAATGCCTCTGTGGTTGGGACAACAGCCTTCTACAATAGCTTTGCCTCCCTTTTCTTTAAGTCTTTGAGCATGTCATCCGCTACCTCAGACAATTGGAGCACCTCATCCTACTATGGTTGAGTCATTTATTTCAATATATGCTCCTTCCTCTGAAGCTCATCTATCCACTTTCGGAGGTTCTTCCCTTCAATAATGTTGGCAAGTCTCTGCAAGATTGGTAAGGTCCTTAGACCTACCAAGATTTGGTCTCACTTCTTATGCATTACCTGTAGCTCTTCCTCGATCTTCTATATGTTTTGATCCTCCTGCAGTGAGCTCAAAATATGCATCGTGTCATCCAATAGCTTCCCGCAATCCCTCACTATGTTAGAGATGCCTTTCAACACGACCTTTAAATATTTTTGTCTCTGCTACCATACTTTTTGTGGTGTGGCTAGCTACAACCTTACTTTTAGCTCGGATATCTGCACTTCATAGTCAAATTTGAGCTTCACCAATTTGTTCTTCGATTCCTTTATTGTGAGGGCGAGCTTCACAACCTTTTCTTTTGGTTTTTCCTTGTCACTGATCTTCACATCTGAGACTGCATTGCGACTCTCTTGGATGGATTTTTTGAACTACTCTTATCAATGAATTGCATCATTTGTGTGTTTGACCACCTCCTCTAACTTCTTCTTCAGTGCAACTTTCTCATTTTTTTGTCTGCATTGTCATCATCGAGGTTCACTGCTTCCATTCCTTCAGCTTAGTTGTTAAACTTTGATGGAATTCATGCATCATTTGAATGGGTAGTGCAACAATATTTATGCTGACATTATTCCATGCTTTAGCTTGCTCTTTTTCCTCCAGTGAGTACTAGAGATGTGTCCCAGTTGGCACCTGCACAACTCTAACGCCAAATTATGTTTCTATCCTTTGCTCTCCCTTTAGTGACTAAGATATTTTTTCTGGTTTTTTTTCTACTTACAGAAATGCCTTTAGCTTCGTGATGCCTTAGTGTACTTCAGTCAAGATCGTTCTATATCGATCATCAATTTTGTCCCAGGTCTCTGTCATGATCTCTTGGATCTTCTCTCCGATCTCGTTGACATCTCCACAACTTCTTCACTAAGAAAAACTTTTCCTTCATCATTTGTGCCATCTCCTTACCCTTTTCTTGCCAAAAAATTCCTCCACGAGATCTTTTCCTTGATGAGGAATGCTGTGATTTTTCTGATTAACATCTCTTCAATCGAGATCCTCATCCCTAGGGAAATGCATCCGTCATGTACCAACACGAGGAGCTTCCACAAACAGATTGTATTAGTTTTGCTCGAACCGAAGTTTGGTACATTTAGCACATTTAAGAGGCCCTCTCTTTGCAATTTTGTAACCCACTGGAAATGCTCCAACCATGTGACTCCACTATCTGGGTACTGAACCTACTTAAGATACCTACTTGGTTTAAATTGAGGGTATTTGCTTCGATCATTAATGTCCCATTCTTCCATATTTAACTGGGTGATCCTCCCCAACACTTCACCCTCAAATGGCACTTCCTGTAGAAACAATAGAGTGAACACATCTAGCTTTCAATCCTAAGGATCCTTAATCGACTTGGAATTTGGTTTTCTTGGTGGCATGTAAGGTAGGAGCACAATTGGAATCTCTTTGTCCTCTCTCTTCATAGGTTGAAGCACAACCTCCTGTTCACTATTGTTTATTTTTGAGGCACCTTCTTCTATATCAGATTCTTTCCTTTCCGCATTGGCTTCTTTCCCTTATCTTTTTTGTTCTTCATGCAGACTTCTGTCTGTGTTTTCTTCCTATGGGATGTTTTGAGTTCTGCCACAGAGACCTCAATTGGTCTCTTCTCCTACTTCTTCTATGGTTGTGGTTCTGTGGGTACCTTCTTTCTTAGTGATGTCTGTCATCTTCGGGACATGGGTACCTTCGCTCCATGTGGCTCCATAATACTATTAATCATGTCTTTGCAAATATTCCAGCAAGTTCTCCAAAACTCCTCTCAGACATACAATAGCTCTCTTCTATGCAATATCTCAATTTATCCAGATAGAAAAGTGTCAAATGTGGTGCAAGATGTGGTTTTTATAACAAACTTGAATTCCATATTCATTATTGCTTCAATATTTTCTCATTTAATGTAGTTATGGGGCTAAATACAACCATTTTTTCTTCATAAATGCTCTTTCTCACATCCTTACCGATAATTTTCTTTTAACGGTAGTTTTTTCCTCTAAAGATCATATTTCCAACCAACTTTGATGAACCCTTTCTTGCAATGCAGTCACCTCTTCTTTGTCGCAGCTCCTTCAGGCTTCGTCATATTCCTGAATATCGTGCAGTGATCTTCCTTCGACGAAGTCCCTTTCTGCAAAGTAGTTTATAGTCTCGTGCCCACTTTCAACTGTGGGTGGCACTAAGGCTTCCCTCCTTTTGATTTTTAGTATGGTGTTCCAGGGAAAACTTCATCTCTGTGTAACTTCAATCTACTACCATTCACTCATCCTGGAATTACATGACCATTCAGATTCATGAGTTGAACTACACTGACATTAGAGATGTGCTCGATGATATATAGTCCTAACCAATGTGTTTTAAATTTGCGTGGGAACTTCGTGAAATTTTTGTCATATAATAATAAAAGATCTCCTTCTTTGAATGTTTTCTTCTTGATATGCCTATCATGCCAAGAGTTCTCCCTTTCTTTCTGTACTTGTTGATGGAACCTTACTAGTAACCTGTCTTCTTGTAAAGCTAGTATATGTGACATTATTTCCTTCATAAGGTCAGGGTGTTCCATATCTGTGACAACTGAAATTATCAAGCTTGGCACAATGTATGCCATAGGCATAGCTGACTCTTATCCATATACCAACCTAAACAATGTCTTCCCTATCAATTTATTGCGTGTTGTTCTATATGCCCACAACACCCTTGGAATTCTCAAATCTCAATCATCTTTGTTCACATTGCATACCTTGGTCAATGCATTCTCCAAAATCCTATTGAAATATTCCACGATTCCATTTACTTGAGGATGATAAGGAGTGCTTTTCTGGTGAGAAACCTGGAATTCCTTAGTTAGTCCTTCAATATTATTGTTCTAGAAATGTATGCCTTGATCACTCATTAATATCTTTAGAAATCCAAACATGAATAATATATATTCTAAAATGAACTTCACAATAATTTATGTGATGCAATCCTTCACTAGTTGTGCCTCAACCCATTTTGTCAAATAATCAATTGTAGTGATTATATACCTTGCATCGGCCTTCTTTCCTAGCAGACTCATAAGTCCAACAAAGTCAATCGCCCATTTCTCAAACGCTTGCAAAGTTACCTATGGTACTAGCAACATTTTGTCTCTTCTAGATGGATTTCCTATTCTTTAACATACATCACATGCTTGATAGAATTACTTTTCATCCTTTTGTCCTGTGTGCCATCATAGCCCAGCTCTAAATATTTTTTGCACAATGGCGTTTCCTGCATAGAGGCCTCCTTCAACTTCTCCATGATATTCTGTCAGAATACATTGTTGTTCATGTTTAGGGATGTATCTACGCAGCACTTCATATGGTCCCATTTTTTACAAGTGTCCAACAATCAATGAGAAATTAGCTAATCGAATGACCAACTCGTTCTTTTGCTTCATAGAGTATTCCACAAGTGTCCTTCCTATGGTCAACAACTGAATAATATCCATGAAGTGATCATCTGTGACTCTAATTACGAATATTTGTGCATCATGTAGGTTATCTTTGATATTTGTGGGCTCTTGTCTTGTCTCTATTCTTGATAGATGATCAGGTCCAGTATTCAATCTCCCTGGCTTTACTATAACTTATAAGTCATACTCCTGGAATAATAACAACCATCGACATATCCTTCCTCCTAAAATAGGCTTATTCACCAAATAGTTCAGCGTGGTGTGATCAATGAACATTTTGAATGCACCCCTAACAAATAGTGCCTGAAATTATATAATGCATACACCATATCTAATCCTTCTCTTTTTGTCGTGCTATAGTTCTTTTTCGCGTTGGATAGTTTCCTTCTTGCAAATTATATGGGGTGATAAATTCCCCCTGCTCCTAGTTGCGCTAGCACTACACCCAATGTTATGTAAGATGCATCATCATGTACATGGAACTCCTTCTTCTAGTCCGAGAAAACTAGAATAGGCACAATTACCATATTCTCTTTCAGTACATCCAAGCTCTTTTAGCACTCTTTGCTCCATTGAAAATTCACAGCTTTCTTTAGAAATTTCTCCATGGACGCAATTATCTGTGCATACCACTTAATAAACTTTCTATAGTAGACAATGTGTCCCATTGTCGTGCGTAGTTGTCTTACTATTTTTTGTGCTAACAGGTTCACAATAATTGCAATCTTCGTAGGATCCACCATTAATCTCTATTTATAGACTACATGTCCCAATAATATACCAAATGGTGCACAAAATATGCAATTCTTCAAGTTCAATGAAATCTGGTGCTGCCTACACGTATCCAACATTAGCCTTAAGATTACCACATGCTTCTTTAAGAGACCAAAGGTTGTCTAATCGCTGAAGTATACTTCCAAATAGTTATGTATATATTCTTTAAAAGCCACAATTACAACTATGGAAAATATAGCAAGTGCATTCTTTAATCCAAAAGGCATCATCGTGTATTGATAAGAGCCTCGGTCTACCGCAAAAGTCATTTTATGTCTATCTTCTAGCACAATTCTAATATGATGGTATCCTAAAAAACCATCTCTGAAATAATAGGCCTCATGTCCTCCTACATTTTCCAATACTTCATCTGTAAATTGAGTAGGGAAGGGGTCATGTAAGCATGCATCATTCAATTTCCTTAAGTCGACACGAAATATGATTTCCCCTTTTGCCTTATTTTCCTGAACCACCATGGGACTTACCCATTCAGAATCTTTGACAAGTTTAATTATCCCAACTATCAATATTTTTTCTAATTCTTCTTTCAATTTCTCCTTGTAATTTGGATTCAGTCTATAAGGTCTCTACTTGACACGATTCACATTAGGATTTAGAGGAATCCTCATGACTCCCAATTCTCCTAATATGCCCTTCATATATGAAAAATTAGTAGGTAATAACTCCTGATATTCAAGCAAGATATCTGTTATATTGTTGACTCTATCATCATCCTAGTAATCTCCTATTGTCGCTTACATTGGTTTAGCCTATGACCCTATATTCACTTTCCTCGTCTTCAATGGCTTCGTTATATCAAACATCTCTATCTTAGGTCCATTTACTTTGTGATGACCTTCTGAATCTTTATTGTCAATGTTTCAAGGATCTTCATCCTCTTCAATAGTGAGAATATAAAATTCCATTACATTGTTTATCTACGGAGCCCGATCAGGTTGCCAGATAACTAGAACATTGCTTTCAAAAATCTTCTTCTTAACTATGTTCAGGGTTGTGTCTATATGTGGATATTAATCTTCCAGTTTGAATTTCATTATGAATCCATCAACCATCTTTGCTCAGCTAACATCACCATGTTGAAGCTCAGTTTCCAGGTACCAATTCTAAGGGATTGTCTCCAAGGTATGGATGAAGCGATGCACCCATTCTTCTCGCGGAATTTCTCCCCAATCTTCCATACAGAGTTGTATGTGGTCTCTAGGATCATTCTGGCCATCATACTTGTCTACGAGCTCTATTTCTACTTGACCAAATCATACCCACATCAACCTTCTATAATTTTTCCAATCTCTTATATTCTTCTTATGAGTACCCCACCATCTAACAGGAGTATCCCTCAGTGCTTGATCCAGAGCTAACAGTCTATGCTATTTGGATACCCATCTTTCATAATCTCTAAAGAAAGTATTTACATCACCCAAACCATCATATAAAGGTAAGTCACATACCTCAGCTGTCATAAAACACACTACTTTAGTGATCCTTTCACATCGCCTTGAAGACACTTCATGCAACCTCTTCTACCAATTTTCCAATTCCTCTTCTGAATCGAAAGTACCATGATGATCTTTATACCAAGTAAGTTTTCCATCCGTAGTAGGGTTGACCCATTCTTGTTCTTTTATTGTTATTTGGTAAATATTTTCAATGGCATCCACACTCTCTTCTTCTCTGATAGGTTTTGTATATCTCTCTCCCTCTGATGGATCTAATGGCACAATAAATCTCATATTATTGATTTCAAATATCATTTTCCTTTTCTTCAAGTTAATTATATCCATTTTGTTAAATTCCCAATCCAATCCAAGCAACACAAGGTAGGGATTACTATCATCTACAATCTCAATCACTTACAAGTCACTGGTAGTACGCACTCCATCAATCTCTAATGTGATTCTTGACAATCTTCCTAGAGGGAGGATCTTTTGTTGATTCACCATATTTAGCTTAATAGTTTACCATTGCAAATTCGTTCTACCTATCAATTCCCAAGTTTTCTTCAACAAGACATTGGCATCATATCCTAGATCCAAGATAATCTAATATGTGTCATATTCCCCAATTTGCGCTGTAAGGCTCATTTCCTTACCAGTTTGCTTCTTGTGTCTATTCAGATTATTCATTGCATGCACTCTGCAGTACCTCTTTAGGAGCAAAAGTATCTATCAATTCCTGTAATCCGTCTATTGCCTTCTGATTTCTTAATAACTTCATGCAAGTCTGTAGAAAATACTTCATAATATTTGTATTCACATCTTATCCTACAACTCGTACTATCTCATAGTTATCCTTATGATTTAGCTACACGATAGAGGTCAAAGCTCCCTCATACATAAAGCTTTGCCTTGCCTCCATGAATACTTTATTTTCCTTTAGGATATAAAATGTTGGAGATTTTTCAGTAGATTTTCTTACCCATGTAGGTTTAGCTTCCTTTTTCCCATTGGATTTATCATTTTCAGTCGCAGCTCTATTTCTTATTATAATGTCGATGTGCAGTTGATATTTTTGTGGCTTAACTGCCATCATTTGGATATTTTTTGTAGGATTCTAGTTTCTTTTCTCCTATATCTTCGCAATAGTGACGAGGCATTCTTCTATCACATAATCAAAATACTTACAATAATTGCAGGTTGTTCTAGGGTTCTGACATTCTCTTGCAAAGTTTTTGACCTGTGCACAGTTGTAACAGATAATTTGGCCACATCCTCGATGATCTCCTCCTCCTTGTCCCCATCCTCATCCTTGGAATCCTCCTTGATCAGCGTGATGTACTGAATCCTCATGTGTATTTCCTTCATCTTGCAATCTATAACTATCAGCAGTGCACTCCATCATTAACTCATAACTTTGGCAATTTTTCTCATCATGGCCTATTGATCTACAAAATTTACAAAACAGTTGCTTCGGGGTTTGTACATACTTCTTTAATAGGTTGTAGTCTTCAGAGAGATGTTGGTCTCTCATTCTACAAATCTAAGACCACAAAGCTGGGTTTACTGGATTAAGCGCTCCACTTGCACAATAATCTTTAAACACAGGGCATTGATCCTTATAATGACATCTACTTTGCATTTTTTACACCATACTTCTAATTTGGTCTGTTTACATTTCTTGAGGTCCTACAATTCCAAGGTTAGATTGGCTAGCTGAATCTATATCTGTTGTACTCCTGCATGAGTATCCCCAATCGGTGAAGCTTCCAACTTGATCGCAATATCCAATGCTTCAGCTTCATACGCGATCTTCTGTTGTTTTAAAGGTAACGTAATATGTGGTAGTAGTGTGGATATGGAACATTATTTATGTTGTTTCGAGGGTATATCAAAGCTTACCTAACCCATCGACACCTTGAATCATTGATACAACTCCCATATAGATTAAGTTGTTGTCTGTTTGATTTCTTTTAGGTCTATGCACTGTGATTCTGATTTCAGCTTCTTGAATTCTGATACCAATGTTTTCTTAATTTCATCCAATGAAGTGGCCGAGTTAGTCACTGAGTATTTCATATACTAGGTCAATTCTCTTTCTTGCAATGACATGATGAGTTGTGCCTTATTTAAATCATCATTAGTGATTTGTCTTGCCGTCCATACTGCATCAGCTACAAACCAAAACTGATCAGGATCCTCTAATCCTAGTCCTTTAATGTCATCGACCATTCTCCTTCTCGGGGGGCTAAGTGGAGGGGGAGGAGATGGAGGTGTAGGGGACTTATGGGGAGGGGGATGGGGTGTAAGGGGGATGGATGGATGGGTGTCCCAAAGATGCCTTGATTCTTCTTGGCTCTTGACTTCGACACATCTTTAGGATGGGCGGATGAATATCACAGGGTTTTAGGGTTACTTCTTTCTTCTTCACTCTTGGATCCTCCTAACAAGGGGCTATAGTCAGTTTCAATAAAATTCTTCGGATCTGTTCTGTATTGTTTTCCACTTCACTTAAATCCTAGTTCAATCTTATTTCCTCTTTTCGCAAACATTAATATGACTACATTCACAGAAACCCCTTTTTAGACAATAACATCTTAATCCAGAGATTAAAATATCTTAAGAACTTACCTCATGGTCCTTTGAAAAATCTTCATTCAGCTTCACTATAGAACATGATTGTGTCTATCGTGAAATTAGTGATAAATCCTCCCAAAATGTTATTGATGTAGAAATCAACAACCCTAGAGATAATGTTACTAACTTTCTCGAGTCATCGTATCAATTAAGGATTCCAATCCTTAGGTTCGTTGTTCTTGAAACACGTCTTATGCTCGGTCAGCTTAGATACCCACTCATACAATTCAATGCCCAATGAACCAAATAAGATTTCATATTTCTCTTCAAAGTTATACTTCTGTCACTCTTGGGCTACCAACTTTACTTTTATCAACCCGGTAGTTCGTAACAAACTTGGAAGCGTCGGTGCTATGTGCACAAGTACTAGTTCTCACTGCAGGTTGTCACTTGGTCAGCCGACACAAGATCACTAGGAGCTCAAGCCAAATTCTATAGATTTTGGAAGCAGCTCCATGTGTGATGAAAGGAAGGAAAGATTACTCTACATATGCTATTCTAACTATAGAAAGGAGAAAGATTGGAATGTAAAGAAAAACCTAGTAAACCCTAATTAACAAGCTAATTCTACTTTTGGAAAAAACACCATGAAAACCATGAAAGAAATGCCATTACCTACTCAAGGAAGTAAATAACATCTAACCATGTTATTTCTGGAAGTAAATAAGCAAAAAACATATTTTTGAATTTTTATGTGCTTTTATGTGAATTTAACATGCATCTAACTTATTGTGTGTGAGTGTGGCAGCGAAGAGGTGGCGTTAGAGGGTGGTTTTGGAGCCTGGGAGGATATAGGATGGTGTGGATGGGTCCTAGGAGGTATTAGGTGGCCTTCTGGAGGCTTTTCCCACACTTGTCCTTCAAATGAAAGCCTACATGAAAAACTACAGGAGGACATAGGAAAACTACAGGAGAAAACAGGGAAACTACAGGATGCCTACAAGAGGAGGACGAAAGAAATTTTCGTTGTTTTGAGGGTGTAAGAGTGGGTGGAAAAGGTGGATGAAGGTTGTAATGAGGTGTTAGGGTGCCTAAGGTCTACCATGAATCACCAGGAGAGAGAAAGATGATTGGGTTTGCTCAAGGAGAGAGGAAGAAGTTCTATGAAAAATGAAGGAAACTAGGGAAGAATTAAGGTGAGGTTCGGGAGACATATAGGGGATGGATGAGATGGAGAGTATGATTACTGGTAAGCTGGCCTACTACTGGAAGAGATATGCTGCATAGAAACTGACAGTCAACCAAGAAAATCAAGCAACCAATGAAATGAATGCATCCTAGGGAAAACAGAGTTTTGCATTAAAATGGCCTAAACTATGATGTATAGAAGGAAATTATGGGAAATGTTGTAAGAAAGGAAGGCATGCAAAAGTACTATTGCAAATTAGGAAGTGAACATGATAAAGAAGATCTAAAGCAAAGCAAAACTAGACTATCAACCTACTAGAGAGCTGCAAACACTAGAAGTCCTAGGAATGACGAAAATTTGTGTTTTTGGTGTAGCAAGAGAGTATTTGCCTCAAATCATGGTCCCAGAGGGAGGAAGAGAGGCCAAAGAACTGTTTCTAGCCTTTTGAATCTTCTCTAATCACTGCTTAACCTTCTACGGAAAGCACAAATGGAAGCAAGCTACTAAATCAGCGAAAGCAACCTATTCTTAACCATAAGAGAAATACATCTAACAACAAACTAATCTACAAACTGACGTAAAGCATACAAATACGAGTAAAGATAAGCTTGGCTACTTGGATTGGGCCCTAACCTAACAACTTTAGCCTTCTGAGGTAACTCAATGCTAGCTTAGAAAGGATTCCGTCTTCATTATCAAAAAATAGCAAGATCACATAAAACTGTCATAAAATAGTAAGCTTGAAATTTGAGCAGAGTTTACACAAGAAAAAAAAATTGACCCTAGTGAGGCCCTAGGCCTCTCTACTTATACATCTGAAGCTACCAACAACTTCCTTAAAATCAGGGAGGCTTGGCTCCCAAAACTCGAGATAATTATCAATCATCTTCCACTTGCTCGGCTACCTTCTAGTGCATGATCCGGCTGCTTGTACTCCGAGCTGAATGAAAGGGAATTTGAAGTGAGGATCAATAAATGAGGGGGATTCCCTCCTATAAGTCCTCTCCTCTATCTACTTCAAGTTATTGCTACATTTTTACCACTAGATCTTTGACTTTGACCTCGAAATCCATTAATAATCTGCATTAAATACATGTTAGACCACATGGCATAATAACTAACTTAACTCACCCTATAAGCATAAATATAATTAGAAAATCATACAATAAGCTAAGAGAATGGTTGATTTGAATAGGTTAGGAGGTAAAATGATCCCATATAATTACCCATGTATGAGGATCATCATCACCCTCCTACTGAAGGTGTTGCCCATCCTCTAAGCAACCTAGTCAATCTCTTGGTCTTTCATGGCCTTAGTGGCCTCCCTAGCATTCTAGTATTCTGATGTGGTCTGTTCATGTTCTCCATAAAATCTTGTTTTTCTATCTATGTCCTTCCACTACTCCTTCTCTTCTTCTTCTCTTCTACCTTCCAACGTGCCTAATATGAGTGGAGGACTCAGTTTGAGGCCAATCCAATTCACCTTCAGCCTTTGCATGGAGTGCTTGTACATTGGCACTCTTTTCAATGCCTCCTTCAGCCTCATGGGGGAATGGTATTCTCTGATCTGCAAGCTGTGGGGTAGGGTGTTCCATCTTCTCATGCATGCATCCACTCAGTCATCCCCAAGTAGCCTAAGCATATCTTTAAATTTTGCAGTGGCTTGTTCCTGATTGGCTAGATATTTAGGGGCAATCTAAGGGTGATTGGAAAGCAGGTTGTGTGTGATGATGAGTGCCATAGGATCTAATGGCTTAGATCTTATCATTAATGGTTCATTCTACTCTTTTATTAACAATTTTTCATTTCTTTTGCCCTCAATTCTTCATGGTTCATCCATGACGCCATGGCCATTAATTGCAGATCCCCTAGATTGGCATTGGGGTCCCACACATTCAGGTCTGTGAGGGCCATGTTGTTTAGATATAACTCTGCCATCTTTGCTTTCTCCTCAGAGGTGATTTTGTCACACAAATCCATGAACTGCCTATAGCCTTGGAAAGGCATTATGCCTCTTTGTGCGAAAGTTTTTATTTGTAATTGAAGCCATTGATCCTTCAGATAGAGGCCATAAGATTTGGCTAGTTTTCTGCATTGTAATTATTCTATGGATAAGCTAGCCATGTATGCCAAATGAGTCTCTTTCTCCTATAGCTACCTCCTTAGTAATTCATTCTCATTCTTAAGGTGGCTTCTTGTAATCTCTTCTCTGTCTCTGAGAGCACTTAATTCCCTGCCCATTTCCCTGAGTTTGTCTTCCATGTGGCCAATATCCTCAATTCCTTTGGACTTGGCTATTGGTATCCAACCTCATCCCAGGGATATGGTATACTAGCCGTCCAAATTCCATTTTTGTCTTCAACAGGGGTTTCATTATCTTGGAAAAATTTCCTCTTGGTAGCCTGGCCAATTATTTTCTTGTCTTTACTCCAAGGCAGCCCAAGAGGAAGGGTAGTGACCCTACTGGTGAATTTAGGTGTTATTTCAATGGAGAGGCCTCTAATGGCTACAGTAGCATGAGTTCTTGTGTGAGAGACTAGAGAGAGAGCAAATTCATGGGCAATCTCATTATCAAACCCTCTAAACTTCTCAAAGAAATTCATTTAGTTTTCCCTTGTAAATATTTCCACCACTTGAGGATGTGCAAGGAGTCTAGTGGAGTTAGTGGGCTCTTTTATCATAAACCCCCCTATCATACTACCTGTACTTCTTTTGAAAAACCAGATATGGAGGTGGAGACAAAGAATTTTAGTGAAATAGAAAAACAAAGGGGATTGTGTTTTAAAAAAAAAAAAGACTTTTTTTCTTATGTATTTCTACCCTCTTAAGGACTCATTTTATCTTCAATTTGAGACCAACTCTTTCACATTTTGATATTCAACGGAGGGCATTCATGAAACTTACCTCTTTAGACTGAAATTCATCCCAAAAATCACATTTCCTCCCTTCAAAATGACTCACTGCCCCTCCTGTGGAAGCCTGTTGTCCCTCCTGTAGATTTCCTGTAGGTGCTTCTATAGAAAACCTATAGGGCTCTTGTAGAAGATGTCGAGAGAAAAAATATGGGGAAAATCAATGGAAGATGGTCAATACAAGGCTGTGGGGGCATAATAAGGCTGCTATGTGGCTGAGTTACGAGGAGAAACTAAAGAAAAGGTGGTGAGAATGCGCGGGGAGGAGTGCTCATTACCTTTTATGGCTATTTTCAATTATGACTGCTGAGTTGGCAAGGTGTACGTTGCCCAGATTAGGACCGTTGGTCCCCACCTGCTTGGTCATCATGATCCCCCTTGTAATCATCCCCTCATTACTGCATTGGAGTTAACTCTTCCTTCCACTACCTTTCCTTTGCATCTTTTACTTGAGTTGATTGTGTGCACGTGTGGGTGATATCTCGGTTAAGTGGAGCCAACTAAATGAAGGTGGCCAAGTTAACTGGCCACCTTTCCCTCTTTCGATTTCAACTGTCTCATTGCCTTCATATGATTCCTAATTACACAAATTCATATAGAGGAGTGACTTAGCTACTTACCTGTAATCCAAGTGTATTTGATGCCATCGACTGTGAGGTGTTGTGGTTTTCTCTGTTGCATGCCTTCATTTTCCCTCATGCATGTTGCCTTTGATGCATGCCTTCATTTTCCCTCATGCATGTCGTCTCTGCTTGTTGATGTGTTGCTATGTGTTTTTGCAGGTTCTTCTTTTTCTAGAGCTGAGCTGCATGTGCCTTTCCAACCTTTAGATGTGTTGTCCCTTGCTACTGGTGTTGGACTTCTATGGGATCAACTACTACAGGAATTCCTACAGGAGCTCTTATAGCTGCTTCTCCCCTTGAAACTTTAGTTGTTTCCCTGTGCTTGGAGCTCAAGAATGATGCCAGAGGTGGAGATGAATGATGGAGGGATATTACGTAAGATTCAGGTAAAGTTAATGGTGCCTTTTCCTCCTTTTATTTTTGTTTTTTTTTTCAAATCTAAAAAACAATTTTTCTGTGTTTTATCTTGGAAAGGAAAAAAAATTAATAATGATGCTTGGAGTGTGATGCAAGCTTGTAAATTATGGAAAGGAGGTTTGAAGATGGTAAGAGGGATTATAGGTTCCTCACGAAGATTTTCTTTTCCCTCAAACTGCCTCCTGTAGACACTTTTGGCTCTCTGTAATTCCTATAGGAGCCTCCTGTAGAAAACACAGAGCCTCCTGTAGAAAACACAGTTTTGGAAGAAGAGGTATAGTGGGGTGAAAGAGATGCCAAAAATGATGGAGGAATGTGTGGAGAAGATGAGATGGATGCTGGTATGAATTTCAGGGTCCCCTTGGCACCTTCTTCTACTCCTTGTAGTTCTCCTACAAACCTACAATGCAATAAAAATTCATTTTTTCTCTCTTTTTTTTTTTGAAAACAACTAGGGTGCCTCAGAGATGTTTTCACCTGAATTGCCTACCCTGGGTGCCTCCAAGGGAGGTTTTCACCTAGGGATCTTATTCTTTTCCCGTTTTTTTTTACATCACTAGGCCGCCTCAGAAGAGGTTTTCAACCCAATGATGGGACTCAAGCACCTCATGGAGGTTTTCACTTGAGTCCTTATTTTTTCTATTTTTTCTTCAGTGAGTGGGTGAAGTGGAAGCTAAGACATGCTCCACTACCATCACTGTTTTATTCTAATCTTTAATAAACTCTCGCTTGGAAAGGGGTTTCTTGTAGACTTTCAACCGATGTCCATTGACAAGCATGGGGATGGTTTCATCATCAATGGTTCTATTCAGAACCAAACCATTGTCATTGCATTTCTCCACAGTGTAGGGTCCCAACCATCTTGTCCTAAAAAACTCAACTACTTTTTCCTCTGTCACTGCTTTAATTTCTTTTGTCTCCGCCCACTTTGTCAGGTAGTCGGTGCATAAAATTATGTACTGCTTCTGCTTTGAAGGGGGGTTAATGGGCCCCACAAAGTCCATGCCCCACTTCTCAAATGGCTCAAAGGTCACTTGAGGTTACATGGGCATTTCATCCTTTGGAGTGGATTTCCCCATCATCTGACACCGATCACACTGGCTCATATATCTCCTCACATCCTGATGAAGAGTGGGCCAGTAGTAGCCTGCGTGCAATATCTTGAAGGCGGTTCTTTTTGCTACAAATGACCTCCACAAGGCCCGTCATGACAGGTTAGGAGGATGTCAAAGACTTCCTCCTCCCTGACACATCTTCTCAAGATCTAATCTAGGCCATGTTTGAAGAGATTTCCTCCAATTCAGGTGAAAGGTGCACTTTTCCTTACTATCTTTCTCTTCTCTTTTGAGGATAGGTGTGGTGGAAATTGTGTTGAAACCAATTAGTTTGCTATATCAGCGAACCATGGAGAGAGTATTGATATAGAAATTAGGTGTTCATCAGGCATTTGATCATCCACCATTTCTTCTTCACCTATAGGAAAATTTACTCTAGACAAAAAGTCAGCAACAACATTCTCTTTACCAGCCTTATCAAATTTGGTCAGATCAAACTGCTGCAATAAAAGCAACCATCTAATAGTGCGAGCATTTACATATGGTTTGTTCATTAAATATCTAATTGCGGCATGATTAGTGTGCACAAAGGTTTGATTGCCTATGATATAATGTCTGAATTTTTTTAAGGAATGCATGATAGCTAGGAGTTCCTTCTCGGTCACTGTATAGTTTAACTCTGCCTTTGAAACGTTTTCGCTTATAAAGTATATGGCAGAAGGTTACTTTTCATCAATTTTTCCTAAGGCTGGTCCTATTGCTTTGTTCGAGGCATCTGTGTGAATGTGAAATGGTAGGGCCCAGTTTGGGCCTCTGAGAATTAGGGCAGTCACTAGCCTGCTCTTAAAGGTATCTAGGGCTTCTTGACAGTTTTTCGACGATATGAACTCAACATCTTCGCCTAGGAGGCCAAACAAAGGAGAGGCTAACTTGTTGAAGTCTTTAATGAATCTCCTGTAATATCCAGCTAAGCCTAGGAATCTTCTGACATCTCTCACCTTTGAGGAGGTGGGACCCTTTAGATGATGGAAATTTTGTTGGGGTCCACCTGCAGTCCTTGTTGAGATATTGCATGACCTAGCACAGTCCCTTCAACCATCAAAAATTCACATTTTTCCGGACTAACGAACAAGTTCATCTCAATACACTTATCTAGAATTTTTCCTAGGTTAGATAAATCTTCTTGAAAGTCAGAGCCATAAGGAGTATAATCATCCATGTATATTTCTACTGCATCATGAACCAGTTTAGAAAATATACTCAATACCACTCTTTGGAAAGTGGCTGGAGAATTGTACAAATCAAAAGGAAGGACCTGGTATGCAAAGGTACCCCAAGGACAAGCTAAAGTGATCTTATCTTGGTCTTCTAGGCTAATTTGAATCTAATTGTACCCACTAAACCCATCTAGGAAGGAGAAAAACGTTTTCCCTGCCAGACTGTCTAACACTTGATCTATGAAAGGTAAAGGAAAATGGTCCTTTTTAGTGGCTTTTTTCAATTCCCAATAGTCAACATAGATTCTCCACTTACCACTTTTCTTTGGCACTAGCACCAAAGGAGAGACCCATTCACTGTCAGAGATGGGAGAGATGAATCCTGCATCAAGCAATTTTTGCAATTCTTCCTTAACAATATCTTTAAGTGTTGGGTTCATCCTCCTTTGAGGCTGCCTGATTGGCTTGTAATCTTCCTTGATGTATATGTTAGCACCTAAATCCACCTTAGGCTGAAGGAAGGCAAAATTCAGGGTAACCACAAACCAAGCTCAGTCTGGTAGCTAGACCTGCCAGAACAGGAGAGGGCTCTCTCCGAGTCACACTCAGTGGATAGATAAATGAAATGGTCTGAGATGACTTACAATGAAATATTTATCTTAGGCTAGTAAGTGAATATGGATATAAGAAGTGATTGTGAAGAATGACTGTGTTTCTGGGATGGTATGGGACCATTGGGTCTCAATGAACAGAGGATTTAATATAAAGACACACATTACTTCGTGAGGCAAGACAGGCAGAGAGTCCAACAATTTAGTTTGAAGCAACGCGGAATGGAGAGATTGCTTAGGAGGGTGAAAAGGGCATGGGAAACATGAATCCTTTTCAACAGAAGAAGAACACTTAACATGAAATTTTCCCACAAGAAGAGCAACAAAATTGAATTCTACCTTATCTAACTTAGAAAATTTCACTGGAAATGAATATGAAATGAGCTATGAAACATAACAAGATACATATGAAACATAAGAGACATATTTCTGCACTCAAAACCACATGAATCTCATGAAACAGAGTCGTTGCCTTCCATTAATCCTCTATAAAAAATATACAATGAAGAAACAGAGTTTCTTTCCCATAGTCTCCCAGAAGTTACAAACCAACCAACCCTTTGCAAATAGTTTGCATACAATATATAGAATGTGCCATGAAGAGATAGAACGCCCAAGGTTTGGGGAGTTACTCGAATCATTACAAAATGAAGGTGGAGAGCCAAACATCAGCTACAGGTGCAGCGCCATAAACATGACAAATGGCTTGGGTGACCCTTTGCCTTCCTTTGCCACTTGGATAGATGCCCATCTGGAGTGAAAATACTTTAAATGCTACCTTTGGTGTCGAAAAAGTGAAGTGTATATGAGAGGGCCCACTTATGAAAAGCCACGAATAGAAATTTCGTGAAACAAAGGCGAATTGGGCCTTTTTTCCTATATGCATCACGCCATTTTCTGTATGTGCCACGCCACTTTGAGGCACACTTTGAGGCACTTGTAAGAGTCCAAAATCTACCCAAGTGTGATTTTTGGAAAGCCTCTCTTGTCTACTTTCCAAACCAAGTGGAATTTTTGAATTTGGAGCTCATTTGCCCCTCCAAATCTTCATTCTCCCACGACTGCTTCCTATGTGTCAAAATAGGGGCAGTGAGGCCATTTTTTGGGTGTTTTTGACCTCTTGGAGACTCAAATCATGCCCAAATTTCTTGCCCGAGTGCTAGTAGTCATGATTTTGCATGCTGAATCCAAAAAGGAAAACCATTTCTCATTTGGAGCTCCCAATCCTATGTGCCACGCCAGTGGTGCAGCGCATATAGAGAAAAAACCTGTGTTTGTGCCAAAAAATTTCCATGCGACCAAAATTGTCCCAAATTTCTTGAAATTTGGGCTGGAGGTTCTCTAAGAGGCACTGTGCTAGGCCACAGAATCTTCAGCCAAGATTCAAAGCTGATCTTTCTCTTTTGCCTCTTTTGTTGCTCTGCTCAATTTGGCCTTCAAGCTCCTTATCCGGGCCTTTGCACTCATGTTCAGTGCCCTGTAATGACAAGCCATCCTCCTCAGTATGGCTTTGTCTCTGTTGGCCTTCTCCAGTAGTCTCTCCAGGTGGATATTGACCCACTCTAGCCATGACTCACGGCCATTGTTGATCTCTTCCTCCAAGGTAGTGAGCTCGATCCTCCTTTGCTGGGCATCTTGTCGATTCTCACAGATGCTTTGCAGCTCCATGATTGCCTACTGGTCCTCAAGATGCTTGTTCCTTTGCTCCAGATACTTGATGATCCATCTGTCTATCTCCACATTGAGTATCAAGTCTTGGATCTCAGTGTCCTGCTCCTGAATGGTCATCCTAAGTTGGGCATTTTCCGCCTCTGCCTCATCATCCTGAATGAGGATGACATCGGTCTCATGTACACCTGATGACCCCTCATCATGCACGGGCTTCTTGCCCTTGTCTAGTACCTGTGTCGTTGATGCTGGAAGTGAGGCCCCTTCCACCCTGGGTGGAGATAACACTCGCTTTGCTACTGCAAACAACTGCCTACTGCCTCTCTGATATGTAACAAAAACTGGCATGGTAGTGGTCTCATGGTGCTCATGCTGATGAGAAGGACCACCCATCTCCTACTCTGGCTCTAATAGCACTTGTGATGTGCTGAAGAAGTCACAGGAGATGAAGTCCTCCCAAGCAAAGCCCTGCAATCCCAACTAATGATCTACCAAAATTCGGATAAGAGCAAAGTGATACACACTGTTAAGCTCCTGCTGAGGGGTCTTATGCAACATGAAGGTGTTCATCCTCTCTATGTTCCTACATATGAAAAATGGGAGGTTCATCATCCTCACCCTGGTGAAGTGCAAGAGCAAACAGATGTGATAAGCATATAGTCGAGAGAACCTCTCCTCATAGCTGAAGTATTTCATGATCAATCTCATGAGTGGAGCATACTCATCTTTCAAGTATCTGAAGGGAAAGACTCTTGTGAGCTGACTCAAGAATCTGGCCTTGATATAAGGCTCATAGTGTTGCCTATCCACCTTCTTCTTCTTATGCCACTGTTCTCCAACATTTGGTATACCTGTTGCCATTGATATAGTTTCGGGTGTCAATGTGAAAGTGACCCTGGCCAAGATAGACTGACCTCCATGTAATAGACGGGCCAACTCATGATGAACTCTAACATTTGCCACCCTTTAACAAAATTCAAAACATGCTAGGTGCTGGAAACATGACATAGCAAGAGGGCATGCTTGTAATTTAGTGAGGGTAGTGGGCTCATCCCTGACATGTTTGCCACTCTTGTGATGTCTCCTGGGAGCCTGCTCTTCTGAGGATGAGTCACTTTGTGTCTCCATCTCATACTCTGACGAATTTTGTGATGTCATGACTGCAGTGTGTACTATGATTAGGCTGCCCTTTGATGATGATGTGAGGCTAGGTGCCTTTGTGATATCTGTCACTAAGGGGAACAATGAAACTGGGATATTAGGAAGGGAGTAATGTAATGGGAATAGGGGTTATAGGGAGAAATGTTTTTAGGGATATGGGAGGAGTTTGGGTATTTTGATTGGGTGGGGTTTGGGGTGTCATATTGACCAAATAGTGGACGGAAAGGGGAGAGGGTTTGGTAGTAGTTTAGGGCTGGGATTTTAGGAAAAATGAGAAAGGGAGGATGGGAAAAATCGTAGGTAAGGGGAAAATGATGGGTGTAATGAAACCTTGGCCCTAACGACACACTTTAGCAACCCTAGCCATCATGGTTTTTGGTGATTTCTTATGGTTTATTTTATGCATTTGGTTGCATAGTATAAACCATCATATCATTGATAAAACTTGATGAAAAAATGATGTCAAAGAGCCTACCTTTCAATTTGATAGGCTTCACCAAAATTTGAAGGTGATTTGGCCTTGTATTGGCCCTGTTCTGTGTGCGCCACGCCCTTGGTATGCGCCGCGCCTGTGGAAATTTTGAACTGTGGGCAGGCTCTGTGTGCGCCACGCCCTGTGTGTGCGCCATGCCCCTGAGTATATGCGCCACACTCCCTCAAACTGCCTCCAACTCACTCTAACACTCACAATGCACACTCACACCCTTTGCAACGTTTCTCCAAGGCTTGGATTAGCACAATGCCTTTGATTTTGGTGAAAACTTGCATATATAGCCTTGGAAGTGATGGGTTAAATTTTTGCTTCCTTGAAAACCCATTTTTCTAATGTTGTGTTTTGACACTTTTTCACTGACTTTAAAACACACTGATTTTCACTTTCCCTTTGAAATTTTAGCTCAAATGATGAAATTTTCAGCACTCTTTGTAGGGATTGCACGATAGGAAAATCAGCCACGGAAACCATGATTGCATCTGAAGAAATCAACTGACGACTTTTTTGAAAATTTTGTCATAAATGACACTATTTGACTTTTCTTCAAAATAGAGTTTTGAAAAAGAGTCGAAGTCTATCCACATGACGATGAAGCTCTCTGAATCATAACTGTGTAAGGGCCTCACTCTGGCTTGCATGGCTTTACTGGACATGTTCAAAGACCAAATTGATGAATCCATAGACCTAAACATCGAAAATGACTTTTGTCCTTTAAAGGACCAGACCTTGACTGTCATGGACTTTGATGACTATTGACAAAAGACCTGAGCCAGCAGGTGCCAGACATGAGGGGCAATGACTACCATGACCTTCTCCATCAGATTATGGCATGCCCCTAGTGAAATGAAGCTGGGTGAATGGAGCGGGACACCTAAAAATGAAATGCATAAAGAGTTTTGATCTCTGACGGAGGACTGACTAGATCGACTCTAACATTGGCTCCAATGGGGAATGGTAGCTCCTTGGAGGTGCCAAGAAGAGCAAATCTCTGGAAGAGATAGACAGTGCCTTTGTCCATTGGGCTATGGAGTCATCATTTTGACAAATAATACAAGACTCTCACTCATTTATGAAACTGAAATGACCAAAAAACTGACTCAAACTTGAAATTGAAATGACTTAAAGGCTAACTTGACCAACTCTAACAAACTGAAATAAAATGGTATTTACAGTGACAGTGGAAAAAACGTTAATAACTTAGCAATGGTACCGTTTGAGTAGCCGACCATTGATTGGCCCTCCTGGACAATCTTTTCCGTTCATTTCCTTCAGAAGAAAGACATTCTACCCCCGATATGCTGCAATCTTGAAAGGAACTTTCCAGAGGTTCTCGAACTTACCATGCTTGCCTTTCTCCTCATTCCTTGCATCCCACTTCAGCACCACATCATCCACCTGAAATTTATCCACCTTTGCCTTTCTATCATAAATTTTCTTGATTTTCTCCTGCTATTTGGATGTGTTCGTGAAAACTTCTTCTCTGGTCTGCTGCAAGTGGACCATTTGATTCAACCTTCTTTGCATGGGATCTTCTTCATTGCCGGCCTCCTGAATAAGTTTGACAACCGAGGTAGCGAGAGAGGTAGGAAATACTGTATCAACTCCATAAACAAACTCAAATGGTGACGTACTGATGGATTTCTTCTGACTGACCCGATCTTCCCAAAGCACATTTACCAACCTCCTATGCCAGCTCTTCTTATTTATTTCCAGCAGCTTCTTGATTATGTTGACCAATGATTTGTTCGAAGATTCCGCCAATCCATTGCCTTGCAGATGATAGGTAGTTGAGTGACCCAAAATGATGTGATATTTATGACAAAACTCTACCATCCTTTTTGATTTGAAAGTTGTTGCGTTATCAGTGATTAGCTTATTCAGGCAACCAAAGAGAGACAAGATGTTATTTTCAAGGAATGAAATGATTACCGCATCTGTAGCTTGTCTGGTGGGAATTGCCTCAATCAATTTCGTGAAATAATCTGTGGCTGTGAGGATCCATCTATGCTGTCCGGAAGAAGCAGGATGAATTTCGCCAATGAAATCCAATCCCCATTGCTGGAAAGGGGAACTCACCTCTATGGGCTTGAGTGGTAGAGGCTGTAACTTCCGCTTTCCTTCGAAAATCTGACACTTATGACAGCGCTTGACCATCTTATATACATCAACAAACAATGTCGGCCAATAGTACCCTGCTCTCAAAATTTTGTTTGCTGTTGACTTCCAAAAAAGGTGACCACCACAGTCTCCTTGGTGGCAGTCCTCCATGACTTTCTTCGGTTCCTTTTCCACCAAAAAATTTAACAAGACACCACCAGGATCTTTCCAATACAGTGCAGAATTAAGAATGCAAAACTTGGTAGCCTTCAACATGAGTGTTCTCGCTTTATTTTTAGTCATGCCAAGCGGGGGTGACAAAGTTTTAAGCACATATATGATATCTGAATACCATGGAGAAAGAGAGAATATTTCCAATACGTAAATTGATGATTCTTCCTCATTCTCATTGGACATAGCAGCGATCAAATTTATATCCAAGGCATGCAAGTTTGATTCAGCCATGAACTTCGCCAATCCATGTCCTTTCACCAGCTTTGTGGGCTTTATTTCCACATCATATTCCAGCAAGGCTGCAATCCACTTGCCTCTTCTTCCTTCCGGATCGGTCTGCACTAAAACATCTTTTACAACAGCATTAGGAACATAGGCGAGAATGTGAGAATGTAGAATATACACCCAGAAATATTTCAATGTCTTCACAAGTGCAAGGGCTTGCTTCTCAATGATGTTGTACTTTAAGGCTGTGTCTCTTATAGCTCTATTGAAAAATGCAATGGGTCTTTCATGATCATCTCTTTTCTGCAATAACACCGCTGCCATAGTATGCTCCGAAGCAAATGAAAACAATATGAAATTCTAAGTGTAGTCTGGGCTGACTAGAACTGGAGCTGAGGAAAGAGCCAATTTGACCCAATTGAAAGATTTTACAGCCTCCTCCATCCATTTCACTTGGTTGTCCTTCTTAAGCATGTTTTTCATCTCTCTTAGGTTTGCTCACAGCAAGATGGGTACAAGCGGCGTAGGGAAATTCCAAGTTACCGTTGACCAAGTTGGTATCTCTTTTTTTATTCCGGGGCAGATCGATTTGCTGAATTTCT
>APFE031164553.1:21955-37156 GCA_000404065.3 Pinus taeda
TAAGGAGCTCATCAGTTTAATTTGAGCCCTTGGATGTTATAAGGTTAGAATTAGATAGTTTTCTTTTCAAAAGAAAAAGGAAAGAAAAGGGTCTGATAGCCTAAATGCACCCAATTAAGTGAAGAGAAAATGTTAGGGTAAGTAAATGGGTAGGTAGAAGAAAAGTTGCAGAAGTACATTTACTATGCTTGATAATGTGTTTCAGTGTGCAGGAGTAGTTATGAAAGTGAAAAGAGGTTCACAAGTTGATTTTGTTAACTTCCCCTCATTCATTTCATTCCCCTCTACATCCTTACTAATTTCCTCATCATCCATTCATTTCCACCTTTTCCTTTCATTTTCACCCTTTCCCTTGGTTTCACACATTTTCCTAGAAATATACCCTCCAAACTCATTCCCCTAGCTAAAAGACCCTTCTCCCTAATGTGAAACCCATTCCCCTTTGAAGAAATCACTTTCTCCTTGTTATTTTCCTGTTTTTCCTAGAAAACCCTTTTTACAAATAAAACCCTTTATCCTAAAGTTTTATTCCCCCCCCGCTTTAATATTTTAACTACTCAATTCACCATTTTCCCGACCAAACTTTTAACCCACCCCCTTGGTGTGGTTAAATAAACCCCGCCGCAGTTAAAACCCCGGTCCCACTCCATTAACCCATCACGATATGTTTAACCTGCACTTTATTCATTAAAATAATTACAAATCCTTTGTAATTATTTCCCGAGCCCGCTAATCCCCGTTCCTGCTCCCTCCATGCATCTCAACCGTGTGATAGCCGTCTGATCACCTGCTCCTAGATCTAACGGTCCATAGCCATATCACGCACTCCCGATCTTCGAAGTTTACTCGCCAAAGAGCACGCAAAATTAGTGGTTTTTCTCTGGCCCCTTGTGGTTATGTGTCATTACCGCATTAACTCGCGTGCCCTCAAGAAAATACCACCCCACAGCCAAAAGCGGTACGATGAGCCTCTGAAACCACTCCCTGCATACGAGAAAACCATCCACTGTTCACTTTGCACCAAATTTTAAAAAGTTAACTGTTTTCACGTTTAAACATGAAAACCCTCGTGTTCACTCCTTTCGCTCGTTTTTTCAGTAAAACCTGTATAACCCTCCTGCGCCACCCTAAGCCTTTGCAACCGATTTAACCACTATTTACCTCCCGAAAACGCTCCAGACTTCATCCATAGACCTTTCAACTCAAATGAAACCATTGTGGCCCTCCCTATCAACTTGTGTTTTTCTTAGTAAATTGTTGTATTTTGTAGGTGATTATCAGAAGACCAGGAGACTGGATAAAATGCTTTTATTCTAGTTAAAAACTTGTTTGTTCCAGATTCTCAAGAAATGAATTCAAATTATTTTCTTGTACAAACATAAATTAGGTCTAAACCAAAGACAGAGCAGAAGAAATCATTTACACACAAAATGTTAAAACATACAATTTACATAGTCAAAAGACAAAACAGAGGAGGTAGATAAAACATACAAGTTAAAGTGTATTAGATGAAAGGTCATAAGTAAATATGACATCCAACGTGAAGATCAAACAGACAAGAAGCTTAAAGGGAAAAATATCAAAGACCAAAGCCAACATAATCTAAATAATAGGGACACCAAGCAAGTAGTTCAATAGCTGTCTCTATCTTCTTGCATGAAGATATTTCCTTTTCCTAGAATAAATCCTTAAACAGTTTAAGATATTTTCTTAGTTCTACTATTGTATGAATAACTCTCTTCTCAAGTTATTATGGGTTCAAACATTGAAACAAGTTCATCATTGAACCAAGTTCACTATTCACCATTGGACCAGGTTGACCATTGAAAGAGAGTTCACTCTTGAAGAAGCATTTGTAAACCTTTGTTGTACTAGCTTTTCTCGACCCTTAATACAAAGCAGAGGATTCTGAATTCAGTTTGACGCAGTTTGTGTTTCTTGTAAGTTTTTCAGTGTTAAACATTATGTTTTTTTCTTCATATTCTTATGTGTTACAGAGATATCTAGGTAGGAATAATTGTGTTTCAATCTATTCCTATAAGCTTCTGAAGTGATAATTATTAAAGAGAATGGATTAATGAACTATCTGTTTAATTAGTTCCCTCTGAATCAATAAATCATCAGCATCTTGTTGTAAGAATAAGCATATTCTCTTGAACCTTCTGAGCATCGATCAGAGGTTTTCATACTTATGATTGTGTAATTTTCTTTCTTAAAACTATAATAATCATATTATTTTTTATTTCTTCTCACCACTATTCAAACTTTATCACTGTGTGAAGTTTTATAGCAGCCCTCTACTTTGGGATTAATATTATTCAAAAGGTTAGGCATTACAGTGTTACATTTGTTTTATTCATTGGTCTTCCAAATTAAAACAAAAACCCCTAAAACAATTATCTTAGATGCTCTGGAATTGATACATGACCACTATTATCTCAGAGGTACAACAATACAGATGGTTGTGACCATACCATGGGACTTTATATTTATGATGATCCTTATATATTGGATGGTTGCGTCCATACATTGGATCTTAGATTTACAAATGATCCTTCTTATTTGGATGGCTGCGTCCATGCCATGGATCCTTTCATATAGTTCTTATTATCCAGATGGTTGTGCCGTTACACAAAAAATTGTCACCATGATTTTCTACAGTTTGTGTGAGTCCGTCACCACTCATACATACCACCTTTGCAAGTCTTAAGCCTCAACTTTTCATGTCAAGCCTTGAAAATGGGAGAAAGACCTTAAAAATATCTTAAATAATGGTTTCACACTTTCTCCTAGCATTGCCTGCGGTGCCGCACCCAACAGTCATGTCCCCTGCAAACCTGACCGCTATGTTTGTTAAGTGATGGGTGTGAACCCCTGTAAAAGTTCATAAAGTTAATACAATCAAGTTAGTTTTTCTCAATGAACTGTCTCTAATGGTTTATTTTATGAGCTCCTTGATCTTCATAATGAACATGTTTTATTATAGTATCTATGCAGGTGTTCTTTTATGTGTGTTTATTTGTGTATGTAGGTTATTAAAAAGGAATTGCTTGAAGCTGTTGAAAAAAAGCTTCCACAAACAAGCGTTGGACCTAGGTAGGGTCTAATACACCTCTTAGTTTTCATTTGAGAATTGAAACATGTTTAGAGAAAAGTAGATTTGTTTGTGCTGCTTGTTGCTAGATATCATTCGATACTAGGGAGATCGGTCTTGTTCGTAAGAACAATTTATCCGGCCAACAAATTGGCGACTCCACTGGGGACTGGTTTGGTTTTGGTTTTTGATTTGTCTTTGCTTTGACTTGAGAAACTTGTTAGACCCTGGTTTGATTTTTATTTTTCGGATTTTTGGAAGAGGACCGCACCTTCTGCGTTAGGTATAGTGCGGACCTCTCCGCACTGTTACAGTATAACACAGAGCGGTACCGCACCTGGTTCTACTGGGAGCCTGCGGACACTGTCAAAAGTTTGAAAAACCTAAGATCCATCCACCCAATTAGGTTTAGTTTTTGTCCATAGCTGTTAGTTTATGCCCAGATCTGCACTTGTCTTGACAAAAGTTCCTTGTGAGTTAGTTTTCATTGGCATTCTCGTTTGAAGTGATTTTCTAGAAGTTTTGCCTGTTGGATTGATTTTTGATTGGTATTCGTAATAGCTCAGAGATTAGAAGCCTCAAAGCCTTAGATCACCCTGGTATCTCTGGTCTTCTTGCTGAGTTTGAATAGTTTATGAAATATATCCTTGAAGAGAGCTAGATCCCATTTTTCTCTTTTGCAAAACTTTGATTAAACTTGACTAAAAGTTTTGAATTTCATTTTTTATTAGAACATAATTCGGTGTTTGTGATTAGTTTGTTGAGCTGAACAAATTTATCCTTAGTTAGCTGAAAAACTAAGTTAAGCATACTCAAAAATATTTCAAGTTTCTTTTCAATCCATTTTTGTTTAGATCTCAAGATTAGATTATAGTTTTGAGTTTTTCTTAGAAATTATAGAAGCTTGTTGAAAAATTTGTTTTCAATAGTCTTTAGAGTTTTTCAGAAATCTTAAAAGATCTCTTAAAAGAATTGTTTGTTCTTGTAGTTTTTGATTGTTGAAAAGCAAAGGGATTTTCCATGAGTGTGATTAGTAGTCTCGTTTTTAAAGTTCTTTGAAAAAGACAAAAAAGTTTTTCCTTTTAGTTGTATGTTAAGAGAAAGATTTGATTTTCAAAGCATTGCATTTTCAACTCTTCCTTAGCTAGAAATTCATTGAAAAGGAAAAGGAATTGTTTATCATCTTAGGTGCATTTTTTAGTGTTTTGGAGTCGAGTCTTCATACCATAAAGTTTCATCTCCGCACCTATTGATTTAAGTAACAAACAATAAAATTAACGCTTAATTAAAATCAATCTAGCAATCTTTTTATTTTCTAGGGTTCTTTTCACCAACATAGTTTAGGCTAGTATCTTGGAGTAGGGAGTAATTAACTCTCCAAGATAGTTTAAACAAACAAGTAGTCGATCTTGTGGTAGGGAGAAATTCCAATTGTTACATCTATGCTCTGGGAAAGCTCCTCTTAAAGGAGAAGCACGAGATCATATTCGAACCAGTGTGGGAATCAATCCTTCCTCATCGGGAATGATAGAAGATATTCACGTATTAAAAACGGTAAACCTCGTATTGACCATTGTCGAGGAGCCTGGGGTCACTTGTTGGTAAACCTTGGATTATGTCAAGGAGCCTTCAAGGCGATTGAGCTTGTTACTCTACCCTTGCATGCGTATTGGATCGTAGACTGTTCCCCCAGGTATATTTGTTTCCGTTGGCGACCTTAGTGACCATAATCTTTAGGATTCTTTCCTAGGTGATGGTGGAGGGAAGATCCCACTGTACCTTGAGGAGATGTCGACTAGACTCACTTGGACTCTCTGGGGGGTTATATTCACTCGAGACGGTTATAGTGGAGAAAATTGTGCCAGTCTGTTTCATTAAACAGGTTTTCGGGGTAACTGTTCCAACTGCCATTTCTGTATTGAATTCTGCGATGTTGGATTTCATCACCAACTAGTGTTTTCGATCTGGAAAGATACTGTTTGTGTGTGGTTTGATCTCCTAGATTTATTAGGCGTGTGCTTCAAATTGTTTGGTTCTTTAGAGACTTTGGGTAGTTTTCTTGAGATCTTCTTTGTTTTCGTGTGAAGTAATTAAATAATTAATCGTGGCTGAATTACCGAGACAATCCCTTTGACTTCGGTGGTAGCCTGTCGAATTTACACCAAGTCAACTTAAAGGGCTGCAAGCTCTTGTCACACCTAGTGAAAGTAGAGTTGGGTCACCGGAGGCCGGAGAGTCTTCGTTAATCATACATCCTGACTATCTAGTTCAAGCAATAGAACATATTTCTGAACCGATTTCATTTTCCGAAGTTACTGGTAGTATTAATCCTACTAGTACATTAGCCGAAGAACCTGAAATATCTGAACCTGAAACTTAACCTGTTGGTACTCCATCTTCGGGATTTGCTTCTCCAGTTTCTAGTGGTCCTATTTCACCCAGGGTAAAAAGTATCATTACCCAGAATCTTCCTTCTAGACTCATTTCTATAGAATAACTTGTAAGTCTGGATGAAGGTATAAGCATCCCCGAAAATCAACCAACTATCGAACATAGGGAGTGTGAATCCATTTTCTACAGTCCCATTAGAGGTGACGCTTGGTATATTTCGTTGACCAACTTTTTAGAAAATCTAGGTCTCACACCTTCACCACCTCAATTTCCTTTCCATCCAACACCCAGAGGTTATTATCCTCCTTTGACTATGTCGAGATAGTCATCCTTCTTTTCTCAGACGCCAGAAACTTTTTTACATGGTGGTCCTTCTGTTCCTCCTGGGTATCAGTCTTTATTTGGTACATTTTCAGGAGCATCTCCTCAACCCATCAAATATGTAGTATCTCCTGGTAATAGCGGAACTAAACTGTTAAGTATCAAAAAGATTCTTATGATGTTTGGTACTACTCCTAACCCACAACCTCAAGGTAGCTCAATACCGCCTAGGGGTAGCTGCAAGGTACTCAAATACCGCCTGGGGGGCAACCTTAAGGTAGTCCATTACCGCCTGGGGGGTAACCTTAAGGTAGTCCATTACCGCCTGGGGGGAAACCTCAAGGATAGTACATCCCTATGGGACAATACTTTCCTCAAGGTCAACCCCAGTACCAATGTGTACCTCAAGGTCAACCCCAGTTTCAATATGTGCCTCAAGGTTAGTACCAGCCTCAAGGTTAGTACCAACCGCAAGGTTAGTACAACCTCAAGGTCAGTACCAACCTCAAGGTCAATACCAACCTCAAGGTTTCCAACCACCTTCAGGTCAATCATTTGTTCAAGGACCGGGAAATGTACCGTATAATTATCAACCTTACACTCAACCTGGTTTTGGTCCTCAATATGCTCAACGTGTTATGGGTCCATACCCCGGAATGAACGTGGTGTGGGATCAACAGAATTCGCAACCCAGTGTGCAGTTGTCATCTCAATCTTGACAACCTTTGGTTTCTGGTTCACCCCAGCAACCTGTCTAGCCTACTACTCAAACTTCTACACCTGGGGTAGTTCATCAGCCTGGGCCTAGTTCACCTCGAACTCAGCCCCAAACGTCTGCTGTAACTACTGTGACCTCTGTTCAATCCACCCCACCTATTTCTTGAGTATCAGTAGCTCCAGTTTCTACTGCTCCTGTATCATCTCCTCAGGCCTCTTTACCTCAGTCTGCACCTACAATCTAGACTCCGGTTTCAATGCCTGTAGGACAACCTGGGCCTAGTACGGTTGTCACAAGTCAACCCCAATTTACTTATCAACCGTACTAGGGAAAATACCAATTCGGTCCTGCTGTTCAGAGCCCAGCTTATCAGTATCAATGGTACCTTGGGTATACTTATCAACAACCTCAATAACCCCAGTATGGTCTGGTTAATCCTAGTTTTTCAGGAGGATATAATATCCCAAATGCAAATCCGATTCCAAGTTATCCTGGATATCCTCCTCCTAGGGCTAGTCTTATGACCCTAAGGTTTCAGGATCTGAACCATCAGTTACCATTTATATCAACTTTGGATTCACCTGACTTGTCGCACCTTACGAACGATCCCATTAATTATCTTCCGTTTTGGCTGCCAATGCCAAATAAGTTGCCCAGTGATATACCAAAGTTTGAGGGGAAGTTAGGAGAAGATCCGTCTAATCATGTGATGACTTACCATCTCTGGTGTGCATCGAATTCCATTATAGATGATTCAATTCATCTTCGTCTTTTTCAACGCACTTTGATTGGCCTTGCAGCCAAGTGGTACATTGAGTTGCCATGAGGCTCTTTTTATAATTTTAGTCAGTTAGCCACTTCCTTCCTTACTCATTTTCAGCTGCTAGTCCGATATGAAAATGAAACGAAATTATTAACTTCATTAAAACTGTCAATGTCCACATATATTTCAGACCATATTCATGAATGGCGACGTCGACGTTGTTTAGTGAAAGTTTTTATCCCGGACCAAATTTTGGCAGAATGGTTTGTAAAGTCATTATTACCTAAAATAACTGAAGATGTCGCCAAGGCAGGAGTAGTTACTGAAGAGAAAGTAATTGCTCAAGCTCAGTACCTTGACTTAGTTTATATGCAATCAGGTACTTTAAATGAGAAAATTCCCGACCTTCCTCGAAAGGGGAGTCTTCAACTAAAATTTCTGCCGATGTCCATGTCGTAGAATCATCTACGGCCAAATCAAAATATGGCGGTAATAAGAAAGGCAAGAAGAATAATAACCAAAACTCGAAGGAGAAATCAGATAAACCTAAATCTACTGACGAGAAACGTAAACCTCGCTATCCTTGTCTCATCTGTGATGAGGAGCATTTTACAAGAGATTGTCAACATCGTGTTGAGGTTGCGAAAATTGTCAAAGGTTCTCAAACACCTGCTGTTTTGAAGGATCCTTTTCCGAGTCAAGACAGTAAGATGATAGGTTCTTCCTCAAATGCCTCGGAGGAACCCATAATGATGATGTCCCATGTTAGGATTGTGACACAATCGCAAGATTATGGAAGTAAGAGTCCTATTGGTGGTAAGGAAGCGAAATATTCTAATTCTAACCCATCAACCTCAGCTCCGTCTGGTTCTGATCTGCTATAGATCGAGAAACCTAATCCAGACTTAGTAATCAAACCACCTGTTAAGGGTATACTTCGAAATTCAGCTTTCAATCCACATGCGAGAGCTGCTCAGAACTATAACATTATTGAAGATTTAGCTGTTTCCCCTTCACCAATGTTGGCTTTGGAGGTGCTACAATCTTGTCCAGCACAACGTAAATTTCTATTGTCGGCTCTAGGAGCTGTTGATCTTCAGGACTCAAACCTCATAGTCTTCGATTTAGAAAATAGTACACCTTGTTTACCTCATCAAATGGCTTTCTAGATTCCAGTGTTAGTAAAAAATAGACCTTGCTTTAGGACTGTGATTGATGAGGGAGCTTCAACGTGTATTATGTTGATACAGTGTTGGAAAGCCCTTGGTTCTCCTACACTTAATCAATCCCTGACGATTCTCAAGGCCTTTGATGGCTGAGGGTTTCATCTTTATGGCATTTTGCAGGACTTACCTATAGGGGTTGAAGGAAAAACTGTTAATCTAGATGTGGAGGTGGTTGATGCCCCTCTGGATTACAACATTCGTTTGGGTCGTAGCTGGTATTACGCCATGACTGTTTTTGTTTTATCAGTCTTTCGGCTTATTAAGTTTCCACATAATGGAAAGATCGTTACAATAGATCAGTTAACTTACTTTTCGTCTGAACCATCCTCTGCTGATAGTATTCAACAAGTTGGTAAAACCACTATCCCTTATAAGGATGTTGGGGTAGGATTACTTAAAGATTCTGGTTTACTCGGAGCTTTTTCATTTCCTCCTCCCAACATACCGTCTCCTTTCGCGACTGTTCATATGATTTCGTCAGAATCCATTGTTCTTGATGATCCTTGGATTGTTCCATTCGATTCCGAGGTGGACTCTTTTGGTGATGCCATGCCTTTGAGTCCCTTTGAAGTTGCTTATCAGGCTGTACAGTTGTTTTTCGACTCAAGTTTAAATAATCTTGATCTAGTGAATGTGATCCATGGAGAATCACTTTCAATCTCAACCTCAGATTCGACAACCTTTTCTGAAATTGTTCACACCGATGAGCAAATTCGGGAACTTTTGTCTATTGATGCGTTACCATGGGAAGATCTTCATCATCGATCTTCGTTTTTACCTAAGATTGATCATTTTGAGAATGATTTTTCATTTATTTTTACTGCTGAATATGTCAAAGAACCGCAGAATCCATTGAAACATCCTGATTCTGAACAAAATTTAGAAAATATTTCTCGAACGGTTCTTATCGACATTTCAGTCAAACCTGGGATTGTTGAAAACATTCACATAGGTTCTTCTTGTATGGACACTGAAGTCAAAACATATAAAGCCCTATTTCAAGAATTTTGTGACGTGTTTGCTTGGTCCTATGAGGAAATGCCAGGAATTGATCCTTCAATTGTTGTTCATGAGATCAAAACTTACCCGGATGCTAAACCCATCTGGCAACGTTTACGTCAGATACACCCATGAAAAGCTGCTGCCATCAAAACAAAAGTTGAGAAATTACTTAAAGCAGGTTTCATTTATCCAATTCCTTTAATGGATTGGGTATCGAATATTGTTCTGGTTACTAAAACGCAAGGGACAATAAGAATATGTATTGACTATAGGGATATCAATCATGCTTGTCCCAAGGACAATTATCCAACACCCTATATCGATCAAATTATCGATGATTGTGCCGACAGTGAAATTTTCTCATTTATGGATGGTTTTTCCAGTTACAATCAAATTAACATTCTACCTGCCGATCAACCGAAAATGGCATTCATTTGTCCATGGGGGACATTTGCTTATTTCAAGTTACCTTTTTGGATTGAAAAACGCCAGAGCAACTTTTCAAAGGGCTATGTCTTATGCGTTTCATGACATCAAGCACATTGTGCAGCCTTATCTTGATGATTTACCTGCCCATTCTTTACGTAGAGCCGACCATCTCACTCATTTACGAGCAATTTTTATGAGATGTAGGCATTATCGGATTAGGCTGAATCCGCACAAGTGTGTTTTCTGTATAGAAATGGGTCATTTACTGGGATTTGTTGTATCCAAAGTTGGCATTCATGTCGATCCTTTGAAGGTCGAAGCCATCATCAAATTACCACCTCCTTCGACTCTTCGCCTACTCCAGAGTTTGCAAGGGAAAGCAAACTTTTTACGTTGTTTCATTCCTAACTATGCTGAGATTACAAAAGGTTTCACCCAGTTGTTGAAACAGAACATTCCATTCTTCTGGGATGAGATAGTTGACAAATCTTTCGATGCACTTAAACACGCGTTGACCCATGCACCATTATTACATCCTCCCAAGTACAATCAGGATTACTTCTTGTACCTTGCCACTTCCCATTCCACCATAGGGATGGTTTTAGTTCAACAGGATGAATTCGAGAGTGAACATGTGATCTATTATCTTAGTCGGACTCTGACTCTGACTGAGTTAAAATATTCACATGTGGAGAAATTGGCCTTGGCAGCAGTACAAGTTGTTCAACGATTTCGTCATTACATTTTGTTACGCAAAACCACGGTAATTTCTGGATGTAACCCTATGCAATACATTTTGACTAAACAATTGCTGGGGGGAAAGTATTCCAAACGGATTTTCATCCTGCAGGAATTTGACTTGGAATTTGAAAAGGCCAAGTCAAAGAAGTCTTTGGTTCTTGCAGAATTGATGTGTGACTTCCCTCGTGCTAATACCAAAAAAGTGGTGGAAGAACCCATTGCAGATGAATCCTTGTTCCTTATCAGCACTATTGATCCATGGTATGGAGATATCATTATCTATCTCCAAACCCAATATTTTTGACCTGACATCTCACGACCTCAGCACCGGAAAATACGCTTCCAATCCCAACCTGACACTATTATTGGAGATACTCTTTATCGTCGTGGGGTGGATTCTGTTTTCCGCTATTGTATCACTCATGACGAGGCTGAAAAGGTTCTTAATGACTGTCACTCTGGAGCGTGTGGCTGTCATATGTATGGGTATGCCACAGCCCAAAAGATCTTTCACGCTGGCTATTTTTTGCCGTCCTTATTCAAAGATTTTATCACTACATTCCAGAAATGCCACAATTGCCAATTTTTTGATCGTAAGATGCACGCTCACCCTGCTCCTATCCACCCTATAATTTCCGTCGGTCCATTCGAAAAATGGGGTATCGATTTTATTACATGTAACCCTCACTCGGCCGTGGGGCATGCATATATTATCCTTGCGGTAGATTATTTTACCAAGTGGGTGGAGGCGATGCGTACATTTTCAACAGACGACAAAACTGCTGCGATTTTCATTTTCAATCATATAATTTCTAGGTTTGGTGTTCCTCAAGATATTATCACTGACCATGGGAGTCATTTTCGAAACATCATGATGACTGAACTAACATATCAGCTTAGCCTGCGTCATGATAGTTCCACTCCATATTACCCACAGGCAAATGGTCTGGTTGAAGCAATCAACAAAGCTCTAGTCACCATGATCTAACGAATAATTGGGATTCATAGGTTGAATTGGCATAACATGTTATTTTCAGCGCTTTGGGCATACCAAACCTCAGTCAAAACATCAACAGGTTTTACTCCCTTTCAACTGGTTTACAGTTTAGAGGTAGTATTACCCATTGAATGCGAAATCCCGTCATTACAAATTGTTGTACAATTATTACCAGCCACTTCTGAAGAGGAAAAACATTTATTATACTTAGCTCAATTAGATGAGAATCGACGTGATGCTGCATTAGCTATCGAAACTCATGCCAAAAGAATTAAAGCTCAGTATGATTGGAATGTTACACCCCGCAATTTTTCGAAAGGAGACCTAGTCTTACTTTACGATCAAGCAAACGATAAGCTAGGGGCTGGAAAATTTGTACCCATGTGGCATGGTCCATATATTGTTAAGCGAAAGCTCGCAAAAGGGGCCTATGAATTAGAATATTTTGACGGTGTCTCTTTAGGTAAACCTAGGAATGGGCTTTATCTAAAGTGATATTATGCTTAAAAGATTAGTGTGGAGATTTCTTAGACTAGTTTCTTTCTAAATTTGGTGTGTTCTTAGATTAAAGATGTGTGCTTTACTTTAGAGAGTGTTTTTCATTATTAGTCCTGCTTATCTTGATTTTACTCTTGATATTACAGATGTCGACGCCTCCCCAAACATACATCAGTTTCGCTAATGGCGCTTGTCGTAGTACTCGGAACATCTCTTCCGCAGCTTGGGTTATCTATTCACCCTCTGACGAGTTAGTATCTATGCATGGGGTAAGCCTCGGTCAAACAACAAACAACATTGCAGAATACATTGCAGTGATTGAATTATTATCTGAATCCATTTCATTTGGAATTCGAAGTTTGATTGTTAATTTAGATTCGAAACTTGTTGTATTATAGCTTAATCGAGTTTATGCCATTAGAAATTCAGTATTATTACGATTATTTTTTAGAGTCCGTCTTTTGGAACGAGAATTTGATTACATAGAATATCAGCACATTCCAAGATATTTAAATACATTAGCAGATGCAGTTGCTTCTCGAATGTTGAATAGACATTTGCATTAAATCAAACAGTAAATTTAAAAACATCTCATAACATGTTTTGCAAGATAACCATAATAATAATATAGCATAGCATAGGAGTGTGTCAAAATATACATCGTCCTCGATCATAGGTTGAAAAACACCTTATGATCGGCAAAAAATGATAGTATCAAAAGTCCAAAAATGAGTCTACAAGGAAATCATCCTATCAGTGGTGATCATCCCGATAGCACACCACTTTTCGGGCCACCCTACAAAGGAACCTCCTAAAAGGTCCTGGGACACCAATGACATAGCGCTAAAGCCTAAGAGGAATGTCATCTATGCTGGTCTCTAGAATATCTGCAGTCAAGTGCTCTAGATGGCTCTCCAACTCGGCCAAGGTCTCTGCTGATTGGTCCTGTGGGGCCGGTGCTGTGGCAGCTGGTTGTCTTTGATCATAGGGCTGGAGAGCGGCTGGTCGTCGTGGACCCACATCTGCATTTAAAACTTTTTACTATTAGTTTTTGGACGATTTTAAAAAATAAAAAATACATATATAATTAAAATGTTGAAAACAATTTTACCTCTATCATCCCATTGCTCTCCTGGTGGAAGAGCCATGTCGAGATCACCACGATAATCCATCCTAGCGTATGGACAATCCTGAATTATAAAGAGTTGATTCTCTAACCAACGGAAATACTCTGGTGTGAATCAAACAACCTTGGTACCCTCCTCAGGATGGCGGGCCATGACTACAACCCATCGCATAACCCGAGGATCTCGGGGAAGTCCAACCTCAACAGTGAGTTGTTGTGGAACCAGCATCGGTACCCTCTCTAGGGCAAAGCTAACAACTAAATAACCATATCCAAAGTTCTTTAGTTGCCCATTCTTCGCCCTAGTCAATTGACCCTTCACATTGGCCAATATAGCATCGCACCAGTTGAAGATGGTGCCTTGGAAGCAGTCTACTACCATGCACATCTGGGAACCTGTAGCTAGATGCAATGTTGCGCTCCCACAGAGTCTGGTAACAGTAAAAGCAATCACCTTCAGTTCAGGGCGGGAGATGGTTTTCACATCTATCTGTTTGTCTGGATTCTGGTTATTACAGAACTCTAGTCAGAGACTAGCGACATATTGGCCACCTGGCCTAGATCCGAATAGAGATAACTCTGCACCTCTCTTGGGCAAGCCAATCAAAAAGTATATGTCATCCGGCTCGATTTCGAGCCGGTTGCCACCAATAATGAAGCACTGGTCCTGTATGCTCCACCTGTTCACCATCCATTGTAGAAAGTCTGCATGTGCCCTCATGCCAGGTATGGTCCAAAATTTGAATAGCCTGCATGCTCTCAATGCCTGTAATGAAGGTGGATGGAGTAATGCAGCTTGATCCACGTCCTCGTGCTCTCTTTCCTGCCAAACAAGCATCTTGTGTACCTACATTGCAAAATAGGTGGATTAGAATTTTCATTTCAAAATTCTATGGGGCAAAAATGAAGAAACTAGGGTTAAAAATCCGCATTCCGCGAGGTTCGCACCCATCCCTTTAGAGACAGTGCGTAGGTGCGCACTTCTCCTTAAGGATAGGTGCGGCACCCTGACTTTTCTATGTGCACAAAAAAAATCAGGGTGCGCAGGGGCCACATGGTGCCCTTGCGCAACTGCCGCATGCGATTTTTTGCCCTAATTCTCCTCCAAAAATCAATTTCTAAACCCTAAAACAAAGTTTTAAACGGATGAAATGCAAGTCAGGGACAATGTGGATTACCTGGGGAAGATGTTTCTCGATTCCAGCGATAGGATTTTTCGCAATCTCCACAGGAAGTTTTCTACCAAAAGATCTTACTTTTTACTCCAAAGGCAAATGGTAAAAATGAACTTGTAAAAGCCCTTTTTATAAGATTTTTTGAATAAATAAATTACATTTGTTTATTTTTTACTTTGAAAAGGTCATTTTTGGTGCATTTTTATTATTTTTAAACAGATATGAGTAATGTTTGCAGTTTTTGTGCAGAATATTGGGTATTCAAGTGAAATTGGTCATTTTCGACAAAAAGCACATAGGAGTCCTCTTTAAGCTCTTTTTTGACTCGTAAAATATGAAAAGATTGCCGAGTTTTTCTTTTTAGACTCATTAAAATGGAATTAAAAAGACAGTCCTATTACAGCTCTTTTCCGACCGTATAAACATGAAAAGATTGCTGGATTTTTGTCGTTTCAAGTTCGATATTGATAATAAAACGACATGTTTTCGATCACTTTTTTACTTTTTCGGATTGAAGACACTAATTATGAAAAGTACTCCTTGATCATAATGATCAAGCAGTTCTCTCAAGTATTATTTTATACTTTTTCGGGCTTGGGAGACTCAAATTTACGAAAAAGAACAAACATGGAGTTTTCTTAAGTTTTTCTTCTGACTCCCTAAAATTGAAAAACACCGAGTTTCTCCTATACTGGACTTGTTAAAATTTCACAGTAAAGG